>JBBYHK010035746.1:9061-148118 GCA_038382065.1 Adansonia grandidieri | reverse complement strand
AAAACGATTTTCAGTGAATTTTATGATATTTTTCTCAGAAAGTGTGTCAAAATACCTTTAAAATGAGGTCTTGTTCACCCTGAGATCATTCCGGATGAGAGAGTTATGAGCTTTCAAGTCTAAACTGTCCAGAACCTCTAGAATCCGAACATGTATTCTGGTTAGGCCGTTCAAGCCCACTAAATGATTTTTCCAACTTTTTCAAATATTTTTCATAAAATATTCATGAAATTCCCTTTTCAAAAAGGTATCACTTCCAATTTTTTGATGCCAAATGAGTTTGGGGTGATTTTTCAAATTTTGACACACATTGTCCCTCATATGCTCTACCAGCAGCACAATCAATTGGAATTTGAAAATTTATTCCCTTAGAAAATGACTTCTTAAGACATTGGGAATATTTTTAGATCGACCCTCGTTGAGTTAGCTTTCTATTCGTCTTTTGTCCACCCTTTAAATCCTTCAAACCAATTTAGAATAAATTCGGGAAGCAGGATAGCACGATGCTGTCCCCTATTTTTGGTCATGGTCAAAATAAGTTGTTTTCCTGAATTTCGTCTCGAGACATTCGAATGTCTCCGTATCACCCCGATCGGACTCGAGAACATACTTTAACATCCTATTGGCTCGTATCAAGGCACAAACACATTTTACATCTTTATTATCCTCATTCACAGTAAATCTTTTTGCCAAAGATTGTCGAACGCTCACCCATTTTCTAAATCATGAAGTTTTGTCATCCACAAGGGTACTCCAACCCCGCCTTTCCGAGGGGATACTCCAACCCCATTTTTCAGCCTTTCCGAGGGGATACTCCAACCCCATTTTTCAAAATTGTCAAAGTAAAAATATTCCTTTTTTCAAAATTATTTGTCAACCATAGGGATACTTTAACCTCGCTTTTTTGAGGGGATACTCCAACCCCATTTTTCAAAATTGTCAAAGTAAAAACTTCCTTTGTCAAATTTATTTGTCATCCATGGGGATACTCCAACCTTATCTTTTCGAATGGATACTCCAACCCTATCTTTCAGTTGCAATTAAATTCTTCTCCTTCCCAAATTTCCATGAATACGTCAAACAAATCTTGTTTAATTAAGAAATCCGGATGCATCTCCAAAATGGTCAATTTGGTTATTCCTAGATAATCGATGCCAATGGCGAGATAAATTCCCATAGTCCACCCATTTTCTTTATTATTGCATTGAATGATCCATGTTATGTTATTTCATTTATTGCCTTATTAACATGATTTCTTTGTGATGATTATGTGCATTCATATTTTCAAAATGTTTCCAAGTAAAATTAAAGGTAATGTTCCACGTGGGTATCTCTCCAGTGCCTAAAGTGGAACATTCCATTTTCAAAGTAAAATCTAAAGGTCATTTTTATTGAAAATCTCTATATTCCCCATATCTCTAGGGCATATATGAGATTAAATCTTTTTCATCAAAACCTAGATCATTTCTATAAGAATCATGCATTCAAAGAGGTTTATATCAAAATAGTGACAAGTTAAGATCAAAAGAATCGAAACCAAGATAAGACATAGCTAGTACAGTATCGATTTTGGGCATCATGAAGAGCTTTGTACCTCATCGTGCGTAACTAATTCCCGAACCCAAACGATGAATCTTTGCATTACATAGACCACGGGATAAATGTTTTGAGTTTCGTAACTCAAAACATAGATTTCAATAGGCATTCGATCATGCCTAGCCCTAAATTATCAGTGGCAACTCAAAGCATTGGCCATTTTGTGATGGTCATCCGAGACCAATAAGATGAGCGATTCATCTTATAGTCCCTTTCACTGCACCATAAGTTGAGAATTTGTACATTCTTGTCCTCATCACAGCGCCAAAGAAAAGTCTCGGTCAAGAAGACATTTTCAAGTCAGGAAAATATTTTAAGTCATACGCACTCATAGATCCATGAGGATCCACCCCAAGGTACGTTGCGACAAAGTGTAAGGGATTCTAAAATCGAGCAAGGAACATGAATCCAAATATTGCACATCGCTAAAATACTCACTGTTGCAAATAGATAATGGAAAATGATCACCAAGAATGCATTAAGTGACTTGAGTTGATGTACAAAGAATCATAAGACCAAATGCTTCATTGGCAGGACAAAATGTAAGATTAAATCATGAAGCTTATGGAATTAATGATAGCTTCCATAAAAGAAAAGGGATAGGCTAGAACTATGGATACCAAAAATGAGCTAGCTAATTTGGAAAATTACCCTACCGATAGTACTGAAGTTACCTAAGAAGAAATTCGTCAAGAGTAATAGCACAGCATGACACCAACCCTACTGATACCATTGGTGATATATCTAAACCCATGGTGACTAATCAATTTAACCCAAATTCCATAGGTGAATATGGAAATTTCCTTAGCTGATCCCATAAACCTTGACCACGATGGTCAAAAGCCTGCAACGTGTGCTGATGAAATGAACAAGTTTTAGTAATTAGAGAAGTATCTCTAGGCTATCGAGGGGAGTAAAAATTTTGGAGTTATGGATGTAGAATCTTTATATCTTGTGTCTAACCTTGTCATTCCCCTAAACTTCATGATACTCGAGTTTGAGAAAGTCAATAAAACTATTGACCCTACCATGCATATTCGAATGTGCCTTAGAAAGATAGTTGGGTATGAAAAAAATGAATAACTCTTTGTCCATTATTTTTAACACAGTTTGATCAACTATCACTTAATAGTACATTGAACTTGATAATATTAAGATTTAATCATAGGCCAATCTAACTGGAGCCTTTTTGAACTAGTACTAGCACATGTTGGATTCAGCTCCTAACCATTTTTCTCTTATGAACTTGAGAAAAAGCCAACTAAAAGTTTCAAGCAATATGCTCAAAGGTGGAGAGAAGAGGCAGCTTTGGTCTAACCCTCTTTAATTGAGAAGGAAATAACCATGATGTTCATCAACACACTACGGGCCCTATATTATGAAAAACTGGTAGGGAACACCATGAAGAAGTTCACAGATCTGGTTTTATCTGGCTAGATGATTGACATAGTAATTAAAAGTGGTAGGATATCTGTAGGTGAGTGGCACTGCTGCTAATAGAAAAAAATAAAAAAAGGCGAAAGCCATAAGCTATGCCACCCAGCTAGTATCAAGTGCCCAATCTTTATTACTTGAGTGCACCTTACTCTAACCTGGTCATAAAACCTCCTCAACCTATTTATGCCGCAAACTGTAACTCGTCCATTACTGTCTCATTAAATCCACCATGAAATAACCAATTGCATGCCAACCAAAATTGTAACTAATGAAGACAATAGTTTGACCCTATCCCTATGACCTACAACGAGCTTTATTAGGCTATGCACTAAGGGCATTTAATCACTCCTGTGTATGTTCTAGAGAAGAAACCTCTATGCCTTCAGTGGTATAACCATAATGCCCATTGCATTTCTTTCAAGTAGAGGATACAAAGCCTTATTGAGTCAAAGGTTCTGCAATTCCAGATGAACTAAAAGTCGAATGTTACTGTAGACCCCCTACCAAACCATGTCAAGCTAGTGGTGAACATGATTGGTGTCAGGGGTGATGATGAGGTCAAGATAGAAGAAGTTAGGGTGTTGATGAGTCTATTTTAACAAATATTGATTAAGGCATGAATGCTAAAGCAATTGAAAGATCAAGAGAAGAACTTGATGATTTCTTTGACATTCACACTATTTGTGGCTGTACTTTTTAGACATGCAAAGAATTTTGCATAATGGTCTAGAGAATGATGGATAAAGGTATAGACACCTAATTTTGGCCGAGCTTCCTTCATCTTCAATCCAAAAATATTCGAGATAAAATATTAGACACTTGTCCTAGTGTGGGTAAATTTCCTTTAGGTGGAATGTACATTTTCAAGACCTATTTAGTTATGCTTAAATGACCACAAGTGCATCCGACAAAATTAGCATTCTTTCAAGAGTCGTACTAACAAATCTCATATAAAAATACAAATTTCAAGGTAGATAATTAGCTTTCAATTTTATTCTTTTGAAATTTTAAAATTTATTTTTCTAGATATTATTACGGTCAAATTTTTTATTTTTGGAAATTTTTTGAGAACTTTACATTAAATTTAGAAAGTTGACCGTCGTACATTTTTATTGATACCTGCATGGTATTTATGCCGATATGCACTCCAAAAAATCAAAAATATTCCAGGAAAAATTTGTATTAGCCTTTTTTACAATGAGGTAACAAGTTGTCAATTTTGAGACTTAAATTTGAATTTTTCACGATACTGCGAGTACTATACTTGTGAAATATTTCGGTAATAATTGTCTCGAATTTCCAATTTTCATTTTTATTATTTTTATAAATTAATATTATGATTAAATTATTGGATTAAATCCCATTTTGTGAAGTTCGAACATATTTTTGGATTTTTTTCATTTTCAGGATAGTGAGTTTTTTGCTTTATAAATTTTTTCGAAAAGATTTTTCCAAGTTTATAATTCTTTAAAATTCTTTAAATATTCTTATTTAATTCATATTAAATCAAATTTTCAAAATTAAATTTATTTTATGAGTCTTATATTTTTTTAGAATTTTTCTTTTTTCAAGATATAGATTTTGGTAAGATTCTTCTGAGTTTATAATTTTTAAAATTTTTCAAATATTTTCACTAAATTCATATTAAATCAGTTTTTCAAAATTTATTTTATTTTATGTGCTTTGTTTTGCCTTTTTAGAATTTTTTAGCTTTTAAGATACAAAGTTTTTTACTCTGTAATTTTTTCAGGGAGATCTTTCTGAATTTGTAATTTTTAAAATTTTTCAAATATTATTGTTTAATTGATATTAAATTGATTTTTCAAAATTTATTTTATTCTATGAGTTTTGTATTTTCTTTCAGAATTTTTCTGTTTTCAGGATACAGAGTTTTTCACTTCATAAATTTTTTGGGAAGATTTTTCGTAATTTATAATTTTTAAAATTCTTCAAATATTATAGTTAAATTCTTATTGATTCAGTTTTTGATATTCAATTGATTTTATGAATTTTGCATTTTTTTTCACATTTAACAATTTTCCCACCAAGGATTTTTCCCTTAAAATTTATGAGTTTGGAATTTTAATGATTTTTTTCTTGAACATTAAAATTGATTTTGTTATTAGATTAAATTAAATTGATCATTAATTTTATTTTAAATACACAATTTTTAAGTTTTACATTTTAGTCTTTCTAATTAATTTTCATGGTAAATTTTACATACATGTAAACATCTTCCAAAATCTCTAGAATTGCTAATGTGATGGATGACACAATGCACCAAAAGATAAAAATAATTAATTTCTATCAAATCAAAGTCAAAAAATAAAAAAAATAAAATAAATAGTAAATAAATAAAATGGTAAAATCGTAGAATTTTCTACGAACAATTTAGCCAAGGGCTGTTTCTTTAGCCTTTGGCCTACTTACATCCCCTAGAAGTAAGGGATGGTTCTAAAACATTGAGGACTTTAGGCTTTAGAACAAAAAAACCACTAAAAAATAAAAAAAAATTATTAGATTTTTAAGCTTTTTAAGGTAAATTCTTGTACATTTTTTTTGTTTTGTTGCTCTCATTCAATTTTCTTCCTTTTAGTTGAAATATTATTATTTTTATGTATGTATTTTTTTGTGTCATTTTTCTTGATAACTTTCATGCTAATGTATGTTGATTTATCCATTATTTATGTTGATTTTATGTACATTTTAGCTTGGTAAAAGTTATGATATGTATATATATGGTGATATTTATGCAAATATTTGGTGAAAAATATTGTTTTTGGTTGAAATATACTTTGATCAATAGTGTTGTGGCCTTGAATAATTTTTCATGCTTGTTTTCATGAAAATTAGGACTATTTTGCAAAGTTTGAAACTTTTAGAGGCCTAAAAATGATTTTTCCAAATTTTTAAAGGCTTTCAAAGGCTGATTCTAAGCTTACCTAGATCTGATTATGATGATTTGTGATTTTTTATTTATTTAGTTTATTTCGTAAACATGGAAATCTTAGGGACTAAATTGTAAAAATTGTAAAATTTTTTCTATTACCATCCAAGCTTGGCTGATTCTTTGTAGGCATTTTTAGAAGAGTTTTTACTTAGTTTAATACATATTTGAATGTGTTCTATGCATTTTATACCATTTGTGGCCATTTTGTAATTTTAAAAAGTTTAGGGACTAGTTTGCAAAATGTGGAAAAAATTATTTTATGGTCGCATGTATTTGGCCAAATCATCTTCATGATTTTTGGTTAGTTTTTGTGATTTTTCATGATGTGTTTTGTGTTAATTTATGATTTTATATTATTTAAAGATTAAATTGTAAGAAAGGAAAATTTTGTTTCAAGGCCATTCATGCTTGGTCGATTGCTTGTGTATGCTTGTGAAAGTGTTTTCATGTTTATTTTGATATGCATAAATATGTTTTATGCATTTATACCATTTTGTGGCTAGTTTATAATTTTAAAAAGTTTAGGAACTTTTGGCAAAATTATAAAATTACTGTTCTAAGGCCATTGGTGCTTGGCCGAATTTATTATATGATTTTTGGTATGATTTTCATAATTTTTTATGTTGAATTTTGTATTTAATTATGATTTTGTTTTGTGCAGGGACTAAATTGCAAAGTTTGCAATGTTTAGGGATCATTTAGAAAAATTTTACATTTTAGAGTTAAAATGATATTTTGACATTTTAAGAATATTTCTAACATTCCTATGGTCTTTCATAGGGGTGTAAAAATTATTAAAACATTTTGTATTCATCCAATTCTCCATTAAGGTACGAAATATAACTTTTAAAAATTTAGGGACCTATTAGTAATTTTTGCATTTAGGTCTATCTAGATGTTTAAGTTGCCCATGGAGGGTATAATAGTCATTTCATGTCATTTGCGAGTCCTCTTATTAGGATACTTATAGGTTGAAGGTATGCCTTGGGGGTATTTTGGTAATTTTTAAAAATTGAGTCCTATGTGATTAGTAGGATACTTCTATGTCGAAGGTGTACAGTAAGAGTAGATTCATCTGTTTATGATGTCATCAAGCCCTTTAGGTTATTGAGATACTTATGGTCGATGGTATACCTTAGGGGTATTCTAGTAATTTACCCTGAAAGCGAATCCTTTTTAATTACTGGGGTACTTATATGTCGAAGGTGCATAATAGGGATAGGTTCATCTTTTATCGAGTCATCCAGCCTTCTAGGTTATTGGGATACTTGGATGTCAAAGGTAGACTTTAAGGACATTTTGATAATTTATGTTAGAACCAAGTCTTATGTGATCACGGGGATACTTCTATGTTATAGTGTATAGTAGGAATAGATTCGTTTGTTTATAAAGTTTTCGAATCTTTATGGTATCGGGATACATATATATCGAAGGTACTTCTTAGGGACATTTCATTATTTGAATTTAGAATCAAGTCCTTTTGAGTCACCAGGATATTTTTAGGCTGAAGGTGTACTTTAAAGGACTGCTAGTCATATCAACCGCATTCAAGTCCTCAGAGTCGAGTTTAGTACATCTTGTCTAAATCAAGTCTTAGTATAATTTTTAAATTATTAATAAAATTGAAATTTTTATGAATCAAGGCAATGTCTTCGATCTTAAAATAGTATGTAAAATTTCTCTTAGCATATGAAAAGGGTTTTATAGATTATTTTAATAATGAGATATCCTTTTAAAAAATGAAAATTAAGTTTTTTTGTATTTTAAAAAAAATAAAATCTTTTGTATTTCTCTAGCCCTGTAGTAGGGTACAAAAAATACTTTGATTTTTAAAATCTTTTGTACTCCATCAGCTCTCTAATTGGGTACAATGGAAAGTAATAAAAGCTTTCAAGTTCTTTTGCTTCTATGAAAGGGTGCAAAAGATATTTAGATTTTTAAAAATATCAGAAAACTAATTTTCTCATTTGAAATAATAAATTTATTTCATAAAATTTTATTTTTCAATATGAGAATTATAATCAAATATCAAACATTAAAATTGACTAAAAATCAAAATTATTTTTAACACATGATTAATAAGGTATTGATTGTCGGGCATCATGAAAAGGTCAGTCCTTACTTATGATTATAACCAACTCTCGGACCCTTTCATGTGATCTCTAGAATGAGCGCATACCTCGGAGTTTGTTTTTAAAGGTTTTGTAACCCTAGAAATATAAATTTTGACTAGTGTCCAATCTCACTTGATCGAAATAAATTGGTGGCGACTCCAAATAAATGGTCTTTTTGTGATGACAATTAGAGTTAAGTTGAATGAGCGATGCATCTCAACAACTCAGTCCTTAGACTTGAAAAATAAAGAATAATAATAATAATGATATGGGCCCCAAATAAAAGAAAATAATGATATATGGATATATATATATATATGTAAGAACAATGGGTACACCCACCATTTTAAGTCGAGCTAGTCAAGATTCGTATCTAGGCCATGTTATGACAACTTGGTGATTCCACTAAGGACACTTAGAAAGTATTTGCTAAAATTAATTAAGTGTTAACTAAATTTTGATTAATTTGGTTTCAATTGGTATTTAACTATAATTCCCACTATGTTTAGAACAAAATATTTTATTACACTTTTGATTTATATAGAAATTCTACTAATAGTTTATTCATATTTTTCACTAACCCTATTGTTTTCTTTATAGCAATATTTTGAGGATATTTGGGATAAGGGATTTTATTATTTTCAAAAGTGTTGAGTCATAAAAAGTAAGTTATCCCCCTGCACACGCTGTGCACATGCATATGCATATGCATTAGATTCTCTTCCAGGCATATAGAGGGGTATAAGTACCAATATTTTAGGATGGGGCAAAGTAGCTCTGTGTTCTGAGGTGTTAGTCTTTGTCTGGGCCAGTGAAAAGCTTACTGGGTGTAAATTCCTATCCCTACCTGAGGTGTTAACCTTTTTATCAGCATGAAATACTTCCACTTGAATTAAACCTTTTCTGACATAAACTCGTGATAAGTAAGGATTAGGGTAGATCGTCAGCTCTTTTTGAACTCAGGGAGCAATTCAAAAGCCTATTTAATGTCTAACCCAAACCTCATGTAATGAACCACAATGGCCTCACCTAGTTAGAGCCATACCTAGTTCTAGAGAGTACCAAACTAGGTACACATGGGGGAATGTTTTTAACCATTTACTCTTATAATTTGATTTTTTTATATCAATAAATGTATGTTGTATTATTATGATAAATTTTACTCTAATTTATTTCTAGCATTAATTAGTTATGATATCCCTATTCTATGAAACCTTATAAATTCATTCATGTATTTTTTCTATATTTACAAGGTTCATATATTTATTTGTTTCTATGCTTATGTATTTATGATTTCTACAGTGTACTAAAACTATTCCATTTATTGTATTTTAAGGATTAAGACATGGAGAACAACTTAGAGGCATAGATCAGTGCAATGGAGTCTATTTAAGAGCATTGTCGTCATTAGATCCAAGGAATGAAAAACCCGTTCAATAGACTATTAAAATAGTTGAGGTTTTGCATAGGACAAAAAAAAAAGAACTTTGCCTAGGAGTTTGGGAGATCGATTAGAAGCAAGAATAAAGGCTTTAGAAGGAATAGTGAAAGGAATGGAACATAAAATTCGAGAGATGAAAGAATAATTTTTGGAAGAAAGGAATGAAGGAAAACATGCACCATACCTTACTAATTTTCTACACTGAGCTTTTTGTTTTGCTTACTTAGAACCATATGATCTTTCTCATTCCAACAAAGCCTGGAAACATCCCTACCCAGAATGGTATAATCTGAGCATCAAGGTGTGATGCTTTTTGTCTAAGAATTTCACTAACCAATACATGCTGTTCAATGTAAGGATAATTTAGTATATTTAGCATGGTTGATTGGAGAATCATAGGCTACTATAAATTCTAACTTGAATTGCTTGGTTGATTACTTACCATGCCATGAGTTTTTAAATTCATTCTCTTTGCTAAATAATTTAGCAAAGAGTCATAAAGTGGAAATAACCATGCATCTTGTGGAATTTTTGACTTGAAGAACTTAGAGTTTGATACATCTCATGATGTTCAATTCGGCTCGTAGGGATGCCAATATAGCAAAAAATTAAAGTTGGTAGAGAACTATTAAGGATGATTGATCTTAGGCTCATTGACCTTATGGTACGATGCCAACCAAGGGTAATTTCTATCTTGATTTTAAAATTCTGTACATTACCTTTTAGAAATTGTAAATTATGAAATGAATTTTGATTTGTAAATAGTATGTATATTGTCATCGATCATGAATTTTGTTAATAATGACCTCCAATATCTAGGATAATAAGAATATTTTGAAATTTTTTTTCTTTGGTAAATGATCACCATTAGATTGAATCCTTTTAGAAAGGTCCTTCATTTCCACATATATGATTATCCTAGACATTTAACTATAGACCTTTCACCACTAGATACCTTCCACATCTATATGTTCTTTTTTTATGGATTCCTTAAAGGTTTTTGCTGATGTTCCATGTGCCCGACCTTTACAAACTTGGGATGATCCGAAAGGCTAAAGCGCGCTCGGCCTAAAAAATATTTTGATGTTTGACACGAAAAAGTGAAAGAGCATCGGATGAATCGCTTATCCGACTAGTTTTGGATGGCTACCACGAAGTGGCCATAAACTTGGAGTCACCACCGATCATTTTAAGTTAGGCATGACCAGATGCCTATTGAAAATAATACCAGAGATTCGTTGTTTTGGGTTTGGGAATGAAGGATTAGCACCCCCACAACACCCAAAATTTGATACCATCTAACTATATCTTACTTAATTCTCGGTTTCCTCGGTTCCATTTTTATCATTATTTAAATATAATTCCCTCTAATGCATGAAATTTTGTAAAGGTATGAGTCTGGGTTTTAATGAAAATTTTATCCCATATGTGCCTCGGAGAGGTGAGAAACATAAGGGTTTTTGATGAAAATGATTTCCGGATAGTTTTTCTTTTTTAAATCAAATATCTCATGTCTCGTACTGGAAAGATACCGACACAAGATACCATTTTATGATTTTGAAAATAATTTTTTTTAAAGCATGAATGCTCAAGGTCCCTACAAGCGGAAACGTATTAGTAAGATAGGAAAGAAAATAATAAATAAATCCATAAAAATAAATACAAAATAAAAATAAGAAAAAGGGATGATCAAAATGTATCTCATAGTTGTCTTTGATTATTGATGAATAATCAAGACAACAACGTTTAGACTTAGTCAGATTTAGTGGAAATTTAAAGGGAAAAAGGTTTTGATGACTCAAGAGGGAGAAAAGCTTGGATTTTAGAAGGAATACAAAGAGTGGGGTTGGAGTATTCCCTTAGAAGAGTGGGGTTGGAGTTTCCCTAAAGGTAAAATTTTGATGTCATATTGAGGTAAAAGCGGGGTTAGAGTATCCCCTCAGAGTAGTAGGGTTGGATTATCCTTAAAAATGGAGGTTTAATATTAGATTTGAGTTAAAAGCAGGGTTGGAGTATCCCCTCAGAATAGTAGGGTTGGAGTATCCTGAAAATAAAAATCTTTGACGTTAAAAAGAATAGGTCATATTTTTGAAAAAAAAATCTTTAAAAATCGAGAGTCAAAGTTTTGGCTAAAATGTTCCTCTTTTGTTTAGTCTTGGTCCGAGTCTAAAGGGGTTAGGCCATGGGAATGAGTCGAGTAGATCATAAGGCATTCAAATGCCTCAATAAAAGCATTTTGGAGATTGGGCTAGAAACAGAGGATAGCATTGCGTTGTTTCTCTTTTTAAATTTATTTTGAGCTTATCCGGAGGTCTTAAAGGGTAAATAAGGTACTATTGGAAAGGTAACTCTATGAGGATTAATGTAAAAACATTCCAAAAATCCTCGAAAATCACTTTCTAGGTCGAATTAATTTTTGAATTTCAACTTGTCTTGACACTGGCAGCATGTACAGGGTAAAGGTATGATGGATTTTGAAAAATCATTTCAGATTCATCTAGAATTATTAAAATGCAAATAATACCTTTCTGAAAAAGGAATTTCATGAACTCTATGGGAAAAATATTCAAAGGATTCAAAAATGTTGTTTGTTGGGCTGACACAGCCCAA
Organism: Adansonia grandidieri; assembly: GCA_038382065.1. Lineage (NCBI taxonomy): Eukaryota > Viridiplantae > Streptophyta > Magnoliopsida > Malvales > Malvaceae > Adansonia > Adansonia grandidieri. Next base: position 135,970 of record JBBYHK010035746.1, on the reverse strand, counting down.
GAAATAGACTGCTCGCTGGATCCAGGGGTTTCGGATAGCCAAAATTTGAAAAACTGTAACTATTTCATCCGAGATGATTTAAAGGTAATGAGATATTGTTGGAAAGGTTATTCGAAACCCTTTAAGGAAAAAATACCAATACATTCCAGATAAATCATTTTTGATATTTAAATAATTTTTTAAAACCAAACTGCTATGCTACCAGAACAAAATAGGGGAGGTGTTCGGTATTTTTGGTTATTCATTGGGTTGAGCTCTGGCCATGGACGTTTGAACATCCATAATCGAGATGAGGAGGTGACATAGGCATCATGAGTTCATTCAACAATCGCAGAGTAGTTTGGGATGATGAAACAACCCGTTGACCTTGCCATCATGAAGGTGTTTGGCTAAGGACCAAGGATTCATATTTTTCGATTAAAAAACTTCATTTCATTTTTTTTGAAAACTAGCATTCTTATACTTATTCTTCCATGAATCCAAAACTGAATGCTTTCTTTACCCCTAAGGTTGGAAAACCAACTTCATAAAAATCTTAAGCCCATGTTATTCTCCATGTATGGGAGATAGCATGTGCCTAACTTGGGTGGGTACTCTTTGAAATCGGGTTTTTTTGCATTCAAACAAAAATCTCAACACAAACAAAGTGCTGCACACATGATATAGAACATAGAGAACATGTATGCACAAAAAAAGAATGCATGGAGATGATATATAGATGCATGAACATACTTAGGATAAACATGCTAAGAAAAAGCATTTTTATTTCATGGAACCTATTAAGTTGCTAGGAAATGTATGGACATACCTATGACAAGTTAAGATGTATACTTTAAACATGAGATGCATGTGTGAATGTGGAAGGAACATGGCAAGGTCACATGGACAGAGCCTGTTATGGTAATAAAAATGTAAGGAGACAGCATGTAGACACCAAGAAAAACCTTAAGATCCTAAACTACCACAACCAAAGCCATAAAAATGCATGGGAGTCCTAGGGTGGCCATAAAAGCATAAAAAGGGTTTACTAAGATGATGCTGATGATAAAACAAAAAATATATAGATCAAGGTAGAGGGTATGTATCAAAAACATGAACTTTCTTTTTTTTTTGGAGCAGTGGCTGTAAGCTTAATTTCTTCCTTCTCTTTGCTATTATTTACCAAGAAAAGGCTAAAAAGAAGTAGCTTTTTGGTGGTATGGTTGATGGTGAGGCTTTTTAAAGACCAAAATGTGTGGAAAGTTGGGTTCTTGAAGTTTTTCCAGTGGTGTTTTAGGGTAGCTACGGGAATGGAGTATGGGAGTTAATGAAACAATATTTTTGGAAGTGTTTTTGGGGCTGAGAATGGCTAGAGGATTTGTAGGGATGGGTGAAGAGTTTTTTTGGGTTGCTGGAGAGTTTTTTGATAGTTGAGAGCCCCCTCTTTTTTTTTGGTTCAACCCTTCCTTTTTTAGAAGACAATGCAAAGGGCCTCATTAATTTTTCTTCTACAGTAGGGCATATCTTTAGCTGCCATGTTCAGTTGACTTTTTTTCTTATTGGTTCTGCCCTGCTGATCAAGGGGACAGAAAGGCTATGAAAGCCTGCAAGCTGGAGATATGCCTGCCACCCTCTTATACCTATATATTTTATGAAAGTTACCTTTGTCATTAATTATTTGGACTCCAAAAATTTGTTAGAATCCATTAATGAACCCATAGTTAAGGTTTGCAATGTTATATGATAGTTCTTTGGTGCAAAAACGTGTTTAAATCGGGTTATCAGAGACTAAAAAATGGCTCGAACTAGGCAAAAATGTCTTGGTGTATCGATACAAAGCATGTTGTATCGATACACAACTCTTGAGTATCGATACAATGAGTTGTGCATCGATACTAAGAGAAAAAAATGTTCTAGTCTCAAGACTTAAAGGCCAGTATCGATACTCCATGAATTTTTATCGATAGATTTTGCCAAAAATCATAACTTTAGCTACTGCCAAGACTTGTATTGATACAATCATGCTAGGTATCTATACCACACCTGGGGTATCGATACCAAACCCTCATGTATCGATACTACACATGGAAATTCAAAACTTTGGTAATGTGAAAGCCCCGTGACAGTGTTTAAGCACCCGTGTAACCCGTATATACCTTAGGTTCCTCGAGTTGTCTTATCTTGGTCACAAAAAGAGGGAAATTGCCCTATTTTTGAATTTTCTTTTAAAGTGATCCATAGGCATTTTAGGCCTTCCCAAAAAACTTTGTCGCCAGGCAACAAGTCGTCCGGCGATCGTTCCCCAGCTTTATTTCTTTTTTTTTTATTTTGTCACCTTTTACTTAAACCCCTAAGATACCAAAAATTAGTCTGGACAAAATGATGTGTCTATAGTCTTACAAATAGGTTATGCATCTAAAAGATTCAAATATCGATAGTTTGACATGTGCTAAAATAATGATAGTAATTCTAAGATCTTTTTATTTTGATAACCTTTTTCCATAATTTCCATGACACTCTTCCAAATCCTTGATTCAGGAAGAATAAGAGTAAACTTGAGTCAAAAACACCTTTTCCTTTCTAACAAAACCATTTCAAACCAATTCTTCATACAAAAAATACTAGATGCAAGATCTTTTTCAGGCTGATTCAATTTTCTTTCTTAAAGGCTTAGCCAAAATCAACATTTATGGTGCTTATGAAGCTAATAATATTGAGAGGCATACCTTAAGCTTTTAAAAATTAAGTGCAACGCCATATTATTAAGGCGCTCAAAATGATTTCAAAAAGAAAATAACCTTTTTTCCTAGCAAATGCTTGCCAGTTCAAATGGCTATGCTTGAAATAAAAAATGGCATTCTTTCTCTATTTTTTGCAAACATAGAAAATTATCCTTTTGCGGTCCCTTTTGAGCTTAATAATTTATTTTTTTCTTTGAATCCTAATCAAGGATCACCCTTCATATTAGGGGCAAAGGAAGTGAAACTTCATAATTAAAAGGAGTAAATTCCATTTTAAAGTTACAAGAAGACCAAGTTAGATGTCATAAGACAAATTTTGAAGACTGAAGAAAGTTTCAGTTTCAAGTTCAAATATTTAAAGTGAAAAATCAAGAAAGTTCAAGTTTCAAGTTCAAATATTCAAAGTGAAAAATGAAAAAGTTTAAGTTTCAAGTTTAAATATTCAAAGTAAAAAATGAGGAAAGTTTGAGTTTAAATTTCACATTTTTCAAAGTAAAAAAAATAAATCAAGAAAGTTTAAATTTCAAGTCCTTTCAAAATGAAGAATGAAGCAACAAAAGTAAATGAAGAAATATAGATGTGTTTCACCTTGAAAGACATGCTGGGTTAAGTTTCATTGAAAAAATGATCCTTGATTCAATTACCATTAAATAGCTGATTCAGGCCAATTATCATTTTCTTTCTGAACCCTGAACCATGGCCTGCGTTACATACCTAATAGAGTCCATTTTGATCAAACATAGCTATCTGAGCTATCAGGACATTCCTAGGAAGCTTTTTGTAAATTCATCTTTTTGAATGATTTTTGAGTCTTTAATAATATGATGGGCATGCTTAAATGCCTTAGAATCGCTCCTAAATCAATAAGATAGCCACCAATGAAAAGGAACCCTTCATGTTAATTTGGAGATCACCCCTAACCATAGAAAATTTCATGATATCAGCAAAAGGTTGAGTCAAATGACCAAAAATTGATTCCTTTCAAAAGGCCTATCAAATCAACCCTTGGAGACTTAATGTTTATTAGCATATGTTTAACACCAGTCTAGTTATTGTATTTAAAGATTAAAAGGATGTTATAACTTGATTCTTTACCTTTCAAAGAACTCCAATAAAATGAACATCCATCTAAATTTGGTTTTGATAAACCTTGACCTTGTTATATCAATTTTTGAAAGATAAATTTTAGCAATGCCACCCCATTTGTGCCTCTAAATTCATTTCTTTATCTCATCTAAAAAGTCTCGAATGGTGATCATTGATCAAGAGAAAAAAGTTTTAACATCATGATAAAGATAACATATCCATTATCCTTGATATTGGAAAATCCATGGTTGAAATTTCTTTTAGAATTTTCATAGATTTTGATCAAGTAAACATTTTCTCAGGTTAGAATGAAAAAGTGATTGCATTCTAAAAGTCTTGAAACTTTGATTAATTATGATACTTTTTATTATTTCAAAAGAAGTTTGTGAATATGCCTTGAGCATATATTTATCCAATTGCATAAATTATATCATTAAATCGATGAACACTAATTTGATATTTGATGACTTTTTAGGAAAATTTAAACGATTCTCTAAAGAAATCTATTACTTTCTCACACGAAGCTATGGTAAGGTAGATGAAGAAGGCTATGAAAAAGCTTCGATGAGAATATTTAAAGCATTTAGAAAAAGCTTTAACGGTGATATTTGAAGCATTTAGGAAATGTTTTCAAAGTCTTCAATGTTGATATTCAAAGACAAAGCTTCGATGGCAATTTTTGAAGCATTCAAAAATTTTCATTCAAAAAATGCTTTCAAAGTCTTTGATGCTGATATTTGAAGAAAAAACTTTGATGGCGATATTTAAGCATTCATAAATTTTCATTCAAAAAATACTTTCAAAGTCTTCAATGGTGATATTCGAAGACAAAGTTTCGATAGTGATATTCAAAGCATTTAGAAGTTTTCACTTAAAAAATACTTTCAAAGTCTTTGATGATGATATTCTAAGGCAAAGCTTCTATGGTGATATATCAAAGCATTTAGAGATTTTCATTTAGAAAATGTTTTAAAAGCTTCGATGGTGACATTCGAAGCACCCACAAAAGTTTTCAAAACTCTTTAAGGTAACTTTGATCGACTTAGCAAAAGGATCAATGAAATTTATGTTAGAACTGAATCCTTTATGATCATTAGGATGTTTCTATGCCAAAGGTGTATAGGAGGAATATGTTTATTTGTTATTAGTCAGCTTCACCTAGTTAATAATTAATGAAGCATGATGTCCAACTTCATCTAATTAAATAGAAAGATCGATGAAGTTAATGTTATAACTGAATCCTTTGTGATCACCAAGATGCTTCTATGCCGAAGGAGTATAAGAGGAATATGTTCATTTGTTATTGGTTAGCTTCACTTGGTTAAAAACAAATGAAGCATGATGTCCAACTTCATCCGATTAAACAGAAGGATCGATGAAGTTTATTTTGGAACCGAGTCCTTTATGATCACCAGGATGTTTCTATGCCAAAGGTGTACATGAGGAATAGGTTCATTTGTTATTGGTCAATTTCACTTGGCTAAAAACCAATGAAGAATGATGTCCAACTTCATCTGATTAAGCAGAAGGGTCGATAAAGTTTATGTTAGAACTGAGTCCTTCATGGTCACTAGGATGCTTCTATGCTAAAGGAGTACATGAGGAATAAGTTTATTTGTTATTGGTTAGCTTCACTTGGTTAGAAACCAATAAAGCTTGATATCCAACTTCATCCAACTAAGTAAAATGATTGAGGAAATTTTTTAATCAGCTTCACTTGGTTGGGAACCAATGAAGTAAGATGTCCTCTTCACACGATCCTATTATAAGGTAGGTGAAATAGGGTTTAAGTTAACTTGTCTGATTAAGCAAAAGGATCGATAAATTTTCATAAGTTTTTTTTTTAGTTGATGTATATATATGTGTGTGTAAAAAAATGTTTATATAGCCTAAACAACATTGTGTCTGCTTAGTCTTTGCCCTGTTCTTGATTCTCAGCAACAGTCAAAGAGAAGTAGCTGTAGACACCTAATTTTGTCCAAGCCCCCTTCTCTATTAGTCCAAAAATATTTGAGATACAAAATTAGATATTTATCCTAGTGGGGGTAAATTTTGTTCAGGTTCAAGACCTTGGAATGTACATTTTTAAGACCTATTTAATTGTGCTTAAATGACTGTAGGCGCAAGTGATAAAATTAGCACCATTTCAAGAGTCTTATGTAACAAATTTCAGATAAAAAAATGAATTTCAAGCTAAATATTGTCTTTTAATTTTATTTTTTGGAAATTTTAAAATTTATTTTTGCAAATGTTATTATGGCCAAATTTCTTGTTTCTTTCAGAATTTTACATTAAATTTGGAAAGTTGATCATCGTATTTTTTACTAATACATATATGGTGTTTATGTCGACATGCACTTCAAAAATCAGAAACATTCAAGGAAAATTTTGTGTTGGCATTTTTTACTATCAAGATTCAAGTTGTCAATTTTGAGACTACATTTTCAATTTTTCACAAAACCGCGAGTATTATACTGGTAAAAAATTTTTAGTAAAAATTGTTTTAGATTTTCAGTTTTCACTTTTATTATTTTTCTAAATTAATGTTATGATTAATGTGTTGGAAAAAATCCATTTTTGTGAAGTTTGAACATATTTTTGGATTTTTCCGTTCTAAAATACGAAGTTTTCTACTCCGTAAATTTTTTAAAAAGTTTTTTTTGAGTTTATAATTTTTAAAATTTTTTAAACATTATTATTTAATTCACATTAAATCCATTTTTTCAAATTTAAATTTATTTTATGAGTTTTACATTTTTTTAGAATTTTTTAATTTTCAAGATACAGAGATTCTCACTTTATAAATTTTTTGGTATAAGTTTTTTGAGTTTATAATTTTTAAAATTCTTCAAATATTTTTATTAAATTAGTTTTTCAAAATTTAATTTATTTTATGAGTTTTACATTTTTTTCACATAAAACAATTTTCCTTGGTAAAGGTTTTTCTTATAAAATTTATGAGTTTGAAAATTTAATGATTTTTTTCTTGACATTAAAATAGGTTTTTTTATTAGATTAAATTAAACTAATTATATGAAATTTTATTTTTAATTTTTACAATTTAGTCATTCTAATTAATTTTTTATGATATAATTAATTTTTACAATATCTTCCAAAAATATCTAAAATTGATGATGTCATGGATGACACAATGCACTAAAAGCCAAAAATAATTAATTTATATCAAATCAAAGTCAAAAAATAAAATAAATATTAAATAAATAAAAAATAAGTAAGATCCTAGAATTTTCTATGAACAATTTGGCCAAGGGTTGTTTCTTCAGCCCTTGGCCGAGTTCTATCCCTTGTAAGTAGGAGATGGTTCTCTTAAATTGAAGACTTTAGGCTTTAGAACAAAAAAACCACTAAAAAAACAAAAAATTATTCAATTTTCAAGCTTTTTAATGTAAATTATTGTGCTAATTTTTATTTATTTTGTTACTCTTATTTAATTTTCTTCCTTTTAGTAGAAATATTGTTATTTAGCTATTCTTCTTGATAACTTTCATGTTGATTTATCCATTATTTATGTTGATTTTATGTATACTTTAGCTTGGTAAAAATCACAACATGTATATATGGTGATATTTATGCAAATATGTGATGAAAAATATTCTAATTGAAAAATTTTGTTTCCTTGACTAATTTTTCATGCTTGATTTCATGAAATTTACAACTATTTTGTAATGTCCGAAACTTTTAAGGGCCCAAAAATAATTTTTCCAAAATTTTAAGGGCTTAAAAGGTTGATTTTAATCTTACTTGAATTTGATTATGATGATTTTGTGATGGTTTTATTTTATTTAATTTATTTTGTAAATACAATAATCTTATAAAAATTATATAATTTTTTGTGGCCATCCAAGCTTGGCCAATTGCTTGTGACTGTGTTTTTGTACTTAGTTTAACATATTTGAAGTGTTTTTGTACTAAGTGTAACATATTTGAATGTGTTTTATGCATCTTATACCATTTTGAAGCCATTTTGTAATTTTAAAAAGTTCAAAGACTATTTTGTAAAATGTGGAAAAATTGTTTTGTGGCCATAAGTATTTGGTCGGATCATTTTCATGATTTTTGGTGTGGTTTTTATGAGTTTTCATGATGTGTTTTGTGTTAATTTATGATTTTCTATTATGTAGGGACTAAATTGTAAAGAAGGAAAATTTTGTTTCAAGGCCATTCATGCTTGCCTGATGGCTTGTGCATACTTATAAAAGCGTTTTCATGTTTATTTTGATATGTATGAATATGTTTTATGCATTTTATACCATTTTGTGGCTATTTTGTAATTTTAAAAAGTTTAGTGACTTATTTGTAAAATTGTAAAATTATTGTTCGAAGGCCATAGATACTTGGTCGACCTTATTATATGGTTTTTGGTATGATTTCCATAATTTTTTGTGATGAATTTTGTATTTAATTATGATTTTATTTTTTATAGGGACTAAATTGCAAAGTTTACAAAGTTTAGCATTCAGGGACCATTTAGAAGAATTTTACATTTTAGAGTTAAAACCATATTTTTGACATTTTAAGAATATTTCTATGGTCTTCAGTAGGGGTGTAAAAATTATTAAAACTTTTCATATTCTTTCAGTTCTCTATTAGGGTACAAAATTTAATTTTGAAAAGTTAAGGGACCTATTAGCAATTTTTGCATTTTCAGTCTACTTGTTGTTTAAGTCACCTATTGAGGGTATAATAGTCATTTCATGTATTTTCTGAGTCCTCTAGGTTATTGGGATTCTCATAGGTCGAAGGTATACCTTAGGGGCATTTTGGCAAATATTCTAAGATAGAGTCCTATGTGATCATCAGGATACTTCTATGTCAAGGGAGTATAGTACGAGTAGGTTCGTTTATTTAAGATGTCATTGAGCCCTTTAGGTTATCAGGATAATTACAAGTCGAAGGTACACTTTAGATGTATTTTAGTAATTTCCCTAGAACCAAGTCCTATGTGATCACCTGAATACTTCTATGTTGGAGGTGTACAGTAGGAGTAGGTTCATTTATTTATGATGTCATCAAGCCCTTTAGGTTACTAAGATACTTATAGGTCGATGGTATACCTTAGAGGTATTTTAGTAATTTACCCTAAAACTAATCTTCTACGATCATTAAGATACTTATATGTCAAAGATGCATAATAGGGATAGGTTTATTTTTTATTGAGTCATCCAGCTGTCTAGGTTATTGGGATACTTAGATGTCGAAGGTAGAACTAAGGAACATTTGGGTAATTTATGTTAGAACCAAGTCCTATGTGATCGCCAGGATACTCTTACATCGAAGGCGTAAGTGGGAATAGGTTCATTTGTTTACAAAGTTTTAGAATCTTTATGGTACCAGAATACGTATATGTAAAAGGTACTCCTTAGGGATATTTCATTAATTTATTTTAGAACCGAGTCTTTTAGAGTCACTGGATACTTTTAGGTCAAAGGTTTGCTTTAGCGAACATGTTGGTCATATCGACCACATTCAGGTCCTCAGAATCAAGTTTAGTACGTTGTCCAAATTGAGTTTTAGGATAATTTTTAAATATTATTAATAAAATTGGAATTTTTGCGAATCAGGGCAATGTTTCCGATGTTAAAATAGTACGTAAAATTTCTCCTAGCATATAAGAGGAGTTCTATAGATTATTTTAATAACGAGATATCCTTTTAAAAATGAAAATCGAGATTTTTTTGAATTTTAGAAAAAAATAAAACTTTTTGTATTCCTCTGGCCCTTTGTGGGTTGCAAAAAATATTTTGATTTTTAAGATCTTCCGTATTCCACTAGCTCTCCAGCAGGGTACGACAGCGAGTGATAAAAGCTTTCATAAGATATTTTGATTTTTAAGATCTTTCGTATTCCACTAGCTCTCCAGCAAGGTACGACAGCGAGTGATAAAAGCTTTCATGATCTTTTGGTTATTGGGAGTGGTGTGAAAGATATTTATATTTTCAAAAATATTAAAAACCCAATTTTCTTGGTCAGATGGTGAATCTTGGTCTCCAAATACGATATTGTCTATGTCAAGCAAATAGCCACCAAGGATAGTACGATAGTCAACATTTCAGCTAGCCGGGCAGCAAGGTATTATGAACCTTTAAACTTTGATTTCCCAGATAAGGATCTGATGTGCATCACTAAAAAGAAATATATCTGTAGTCATGATCAATCGTGGAAAATGTACTTTAATGGAGCATCAAATGCTATCAGGGTAATACTGATTTCACTCAAAGAGAGTCACTATCCTTTTACAGCTGGACTAAACTTTGACTATACCAAAAATATAGTAGAATATAAAGCCTGTGTCATGGGGCTCCAAACAGCTATCAAGAGAAATGTCAAGACTTTGAAAGTTTTAGGGGACTCAGCCTAGTCATCTACAAACTAAAAGGAGAGTGGCAAATTTGCAATGGTAAATTGATTCATTATAGGAAACTAATTTTAGAACTCAAAAAAGAATTTGATGGTATCAGCTTTTAACACTTACTTCGGGAAGAGAATTAAATAGCCAATGTTTTGGCCACCTTGTTGTCCATGTTCAAAGTTAATCAAGAATAGGATGTTGCACCCATTAAGATGAGCATTTAGACAAGTTTGGCACATTGTTAAAATGTTGAAGAAGGGAAGGATGGCCTACCATGGTATCTTGATATCATTTACTACATTAGGGATCAATATTACCGTAAGCATGCCATATAGAATGACAAAAAGACCATTAAAGGAATGGCCATGGGATCGTTCTGGATTGGAAAATCTTATACAAGAAGAGTTAGGATCAAGTGTTGCTCAGATGCATCAATGCTTCTGAAGCCAAAAGGATCTTGAAAGAAGTTCATGATGGAATCTGTGGCACACATGTGAAGTGGCACCAGATGGCTAAGAAAATCATATGATCGGGCTATACTAGCTAACTCTTGAAAGTCACTATATCAACTATGCCTAAAACTATCACAAGTGTTAGATTTATGCAAACAAATCAACATCCCATTATCACTGCTTCATGTCATTATAGCCCATGGCATTTCTCTAAATGGAGCACGGATTTGATTAGGCCTATCACCCCTAAGGCTTCCAATAGGCACAGATTTATCCTAGTGGTGATCGAGTGCTTCACTAAATGGGTGAAGGTGGCCTTATATGCTAATCACTAAGTCAGTTGTCTATAAAAATGAGACATCATTTATCAATATGGACTTCTTCAACAAATCACCACCGATGATGCTCGCAACTCAAAAACCAACATGATGCAAGTTGTATGTTCCTATTTAAAATCCAACATCATAACTCTATACCATATTGCCTAAAAATGAATGGGGCAATCGAAGCAGCCAATAAGAACATCAAGAAGATAGTCGAGAAAAGGCTGAGACTTATAAGGATTAGCATCAAAACTACACTTCACACTCCATGTATATCAAACTTTAGTCCAAACTTTCATAGGTGCTACCTCATTTTCCCTTATCTACGAGATCGAAGCTATCTTAGTTATAAAAGTGGAGATCCTTTCTCTAAGAGTCTTGATAGAGGCCAAACTTGAAGAGGCCAATTAGGTTAGGAACCAACATGATTAGCTAAATCTTATCAAAGAAAAATGACTAAAAGCCATTTACCATGGCCAAATGTATCAAAAACGTATGATCAGTGCTCAGGACAAAGAGATCTACCCATGATACTTTCATGAAAGAGAATTGGTCTTCAAGAAAATCCTTTTAATCCACAAAGACACCAAGGCAAATGGACTCTTAAATATGAGGAACCTTATGTCATGAAGCAAGCTTTCTTTGGAGGGGCCTTGAGCTTAACATAATGGGTGGTAATGTCATGCCCAACCTAGTTAATTCAGACTCTGTTAAAAAATATTATGCCTAAAGGATGAAAGCCCGTAAAGGCATCCTTTGTCAATAAATCATAAAAAAATTTAAAAAATCCAAAAAAAAGTCAACAAAAAAACTAGCCTTAACTAAACCTAAACTAGATCAAATCTTACTCAAAATGCAGAAAACCCTAGTCAAACCTATGCCTAATCCTGATCTCCTCAAACTAAATCCCATTCCAACTCTACTCTTGACCAAAACTCAAATCAAAACCTATCTCAACCAAATAAAACCTATCTTGAGTCAAGGGCATCTATCAAATGACATGCAGCAACCATAAGGATCTTCAAAAGATCAGCTCGCATTAGACATGTTAATCATTCGAGAAAGATAAGCATTGGATGAAACATTTGTTTCATGATTATCGGAGGCATCAATTGCCTAAAAGATTTTATTCTTGTCACTATACTTTCTTGTCATTTTACCTTTTGTCAATGGTAAACATAATTATAACACATTTCTTGTCATGAGTGAAATACCATCCTGTTTCTGTTTGACCCTCTTACGTCACAGCTGTATTGCATCATTCTTTCCATTTAGTTGATAATACTTGATAATCAAATAAAATTCACATTAGCATTTATTAATATTACATCAAAAAGATGAAAAGAGCACACAGAGCTCTGTTTACCCCTTGATTATTAAGACCATGAATACTTCTCACTTAACACTTACGTATCACGATCATATGTGAAAGCATTCCTGGTTTTCCAATGTCATCAGTCCTAAAAATATCAAAATTAACCTAAGGCAAATTTATACACCTTAGTTAAAAATCTAGTTAAGACTCAAACACTAAACAAACAAGTCAAGACATATAAATAGTCACCTAGTCCTCAAACGATCAGTAATAGCAACCAACCTTTTTAGAAAAAACCACCACATATCTTGAATCAAGAAGCATACTACTCATGATTGCATGTTAAATTGTTTCTGGCCTCCCAAAGCCATTAGTGATAAAAAATTGACAAAGGCTAACCCTAAGCCAAATTCATACACCTAAGTCAAATATCCCATCAAAAGTCAAACATTATTCAATCCAGTTAAGGCACACAAATAATGACCTAGCCTTCAATCAGTTAATGAGACCTATCTACCCTATCAAAAGAAAATATTAAACCTTTTAGAGTCAGAAACAAATCCTTAAGTTGTCAAAAAAGGTCATCAAATATCTTAAAGTCAAGAAACACCTAATCCAAAAACTATTAGAAAGGCTATCAAATACCCAAGGTCAAGAACCTAAGCATCTAAAAACCAAATCATCCAAAAAGAGTTAAGATATCAAAGCCTATCAAGTCTAAAGTTAGCATCTCAAATTAAAGCATAAAAAATATGGTTGTTAGAACTCTTAGTCAAGAAAATAACTTGAAATGACTATTCTTGTGTTCAAGTACATGTCATAATCATATAATCATGTTATCAAGAAAGTTGCACTCATATATCACATCACGTATTCATATTGTCATTACATTACATCATCCTCTCAACACACGTCCAAACAAAATCTATTGAATTTTACAAAATTTCTTCGTAATAAACTTTGACATCTAAAATTACCAAATCAAAGGGTCGCTCAAGTAAAAACCCTATCTCTCCTACTATCCTCTAAGAAAATCTAAACCCAATGATGATGCTAGGTTAGTCTTAGCTAATTGGTCCTTACTATCATGTCATTAAAAGTCAAAACCTAGTGATGTTGGTAGGTCAAAATAGGTAATAGAACCTATGTCAAGAACTTATGTCTAGAACCTGTGTCAAGAGCCTTCATGAAGAATCCATGTCTAGAATTTTTGTTAAGAACTTTTGTTGAGAACTTATGTCCAGAATCTATGTCAAGAACCTATGTCAAGAAATTTTGTTAAGAATCATAGTTAGAAACCTTAGTCAAGACCCTTTATCAAAAAAATCCTTTCAAAGTTTAATGTTACTAGAATGCAATGATTCAACTTATTGGCACCCTAATCAAGAACCTTAGTCAAGAACCACAGTCAAGACCCTTTGTTAAGAAATCCTTTCAAAGTTTGATGTTGCTAGCTTGATTTGGCATATTGGCATTCTATCATTTTTAAGTCAAACCAAAGGATAGATCAAGCTTAGGATTGTAGCCTAGGTCTTTCATTCAATATTTGTCAAAAAACCATTTTAAAAGTTTGATGTTACTAGCCGTGATGTGACATATTAGCACTCTATCATTTTTAAGTCGAACCTAAGGATAGGTCGAGCTTAGGATCATAGTCTACGCCTTCTATTTGAAATTTGTCAAAAAGTTCTTTCAAAAGTCTGATGTTGCTAGCCATGATTTGGCACATTTGCACTATGTCATTTTTAAGTTGAACATAGAGATAGGTCGAGCCTACGATCACAGTCTAGGTTTTTCAGCCAAAAATTCAAACTTTACATTTTTGCAAAAAGTATCTTTAAATCATCGCCAAAATTATGTTTTATCCTAGAGTTATATTAATTTTTAGTCTTTTCATTACATGAACATAAGGCAGCATTAAGCATACCCCGTATAAAACTATCTAATGGTCATTACCTTATTCTTGATACTCATCAATAGCTACAGAATGGTAGCTATAGACACTCTATTTTGTTCAAGCCTATTTTTGGCATCTTGGGTCATAATTGAAAGGTAATAGAATTAAGAAATAAAAACAAAACATGTGCAACTGTCAAATGCCGTATCACTAGGCACTATTAGGTAACACAATACCAAGCAAAAAATTATTTTAGGAAAGTTTGAAACAACTAAGGATCGTATTAACAAAAAATGTAAGAAAAAGGCATCAAAAGTCACTATTGAGGTGTCACTAAGGTTATACAGACAAGCATAGGTCAATCATCCATCATTCCCAATTAAGGCAAGGTGTTTGGAGGGCCAAAGGTATGAAAAATTCATATTTTAGCATGAATGCATCGATACATGGCCTAGATGTATTGATACTAGGCCTCCATGTCATCAAAATTAAAAATTTCACAGGTTGTATCGATACAAATGGGGTTTGCATGGATATATTTGCTTCGTGTATTGATACATTGGCGAAATGTATCAATATAAAGCTTGGCAGTAGCTAAAATTTGATTTTTGTACAAGATGTATTGATACATAAATAATTTTATTGATACATGTTGAATTGCCTAGATGTATCTATATAATTTCCAATGTGTCGATACATTAAGGCGTTTTTGCCTAGTTCGTATTATTTTTCAGCCTTTGCACCATTGATCTAAAAATATGATTTAAGCACGTTTTTGGCATAAAAAATCATCAAAATTCATACCAAGCCTTAACTTTGGACTTATGATTAGGTTTAAACGAATTTAGAGACACAAAATAGCTTGAAAATAGAATTTTTTTCATGGATTAAATGGTTTGTCCAAGGGTAAAGTTGGCTCTTTTTCAACTGCAGACTTCACCAACAACTCTATTCACTATTCACATCATGTCAGCTAATGCGATTTTGAGCATAGTACTCAGGTCTATCCTCCATAGTATATTAAGAATATTCAAAATTGCCCTTACTTTTGGCCTTCAAATCTTCGTTGATCACTTGCCTATAAAAGAGCCAACTTTGGCTTTGCAAAAGAGATAGAAAAACACTCTTGAATACTCTATTCCATTGCCTCTTCCCCTTAGCCAAAAACTTCATTTCTGTAGCTCCTCTAAATCTCTACCAAAAACCTCTAAAGACTTATCTTTTTCAATTATGTTTATCCTTAAAACTCCTGTCTATCAACATTATAACTAAAAAGCTTCTTATTTTCATCTTTTCCTTTCTAAACAAAAAAAAAAGAAGGGGAAAGTGAGCTTAAAGCTGCTACTTATAGGAAAGGCTAAGGTTTAAGGGTTGTTGGTATATTTTCTTTACCTTCTTTCATTTATATTTTGTTTTTCATCATCTCCATCACTTTAGTGAACCAAAAACCCATGTACGTATGCCCATTTCTCTAAGAAAACTCATGCATTTTGTGGCCTTGGATGTGGCAGACTTGGGATTATTCATGCTTCATTGACCTTTCTACTAGGTTTCTTTGATTTCATGTGCTTAGTTCTTTAAAAACATTTTATAATGTTGTTCATATAATCTCCCATAGCATGACACTTGATGTTACTCATGAAGCTAACATTTCCATGCATCTTATTAGTCATTATCTTTCATTTTTTTGTCATTATTTACATGTCAAGGTGCCATTTTTACTTGTCTAAACATGCTATTTATGTTCATTGTCATTACTGCCATATTTTGTTCATAATATATTTGTCAAGATAGCATCTTTATTTGAAGCTAGCATTTCCATACATCCTGTTAGTCATTTTTTTTCATTTTTATTAACATTTACTGGTCAAGATAGCATCTTTATTTGTCTAAGCAAGCTATTTATATTTATTGTCATGAATGTTATATTTAGCTTATAATATACTTATCAAGATGCTTGTTTGATGATTTTCAAAAACTTTTTCCCAAAATCCTCGAAGTTAAGGCCAAGTTAACTTTAATAAATGAATATTAACATGGGCTTAAGGTTTTTATTCATTAGACTTCCAATCTTAGGAAAAAAATCAAGTTTTATGTCTGGATTCAGGGGTTATTTAGGCTAAATGTTCTATTTTCAAAGACAAAAATCTTCTTTTATTGTCTAATGTGGCCTGTGTCTTAATTTTTTGCTTAGAGCATTTGTGTTTGTGACATGGTCAGAGGGCTATTTTGTCATCCCGAACTACTTTTGGATTGTGTAAATAAGCTCATGAAGCCCATGTCACTCAATCATTTCTATCACAGATGTTTAGATGTCCATGAATTAAGTTTAGTCCTAGGAAACCCAAAAAAGTCAAAAACTCCCATACTTTTTTTCCCTAATAACATTGTAGTCATGACTTTAAAAATTATTTCTAAACCCTAAATGATTTTATAGAATTTTATTATATTTTTTCCTCAAAGTGCATTGAATTACCTTTCCAACAGTATCTTGTTTGCCTTTGGATCATTTTGGATAAAGGAGTTATGATTTTTGGAATCAACGTTGTCCAAAACCCTTGAAATCAGTCACTTACATTCTGTTTAGACCATTTCGGCCTATATATGATTTTTAGAAAATTTTAAAATATTTTTACCAAAATATTCTCTTTCCTAAAATGTATTGCTTGCGATTAACTGATTCCATACGAGCTAAGGATGATTTTTCAAAGTTTGTCACACTTTTTCCCTGCATGTATTGTTAGTGTCGCACTAGACCCAACTTTAAAAATTATGTCCACCCGAAAGGCAAGTTTTTAGGATTTTTGAAATATTTTTACAATAATCCTTATCAAGTCACCTTGCCAATGGTATCACCTAACCCTTGGAACCTCTAAATTTGCCTGGAATAAAATAAAAAAAAGGATAGTACGATGATGTCCCCTATTTTTAGCATATGTCAAAATCAATTAATGTCCTCTGAATCCTACTCTGAGGCCTTTGAATGGCTCAATGCAATTCACATTTGTCCCCTCGAGTCAAAATATGTGCGTCGACCCTATAGGTTTAGATTAAGGCATAAATAATCTTTCTCATGTGACCTTTACTTATATCAATTTCCTTTTTAATAAAAAATCACCTATTTCATCAAGAATTTGTCAAAAATGTCATTTTGTCAATAAATCATTAAACCTTTGTCAAGATAAATCTTTTGAGCTTGTCTCTCCAAAATCATCAAAGCTTTCATTTATGGGGATACTTCAAGCCCATCTTCCAAAGGGATGCTCTAACCCTACTTTTATAAACGTCATTTAAATTTTAAAAATCACTAAAATGTTCATCTTTAAGGGCACTCTAACCCCGCTTTTCAAAATTTGTTAAGAAAAAATTTTCTTTCTTTCAGGCCACTTTGGACTTTTGCAACATTTAAACTCGATTTTCATGCCTCAAATAATCAATGGATCTAAACATATCTCCAGAATTGTCGACTTGGTTATTTCAAGATAATTGATGACAATTATGAAATACATTCCAATCATCCCTTCTCTCTCCCTTTTGCTATTTTGTGTAATTTATCTTATGCGATATTATGTTTTTTTGTCTTACTAATATGTTTCCTTCGTGATGATCATTTTGCACCCATATTTCAAAAATCAATTTTAAAAAGTCGTAAGACAATGTTCCATGTTAGTATCTTTCCAGCACTTGATATAGAATATATGATTTTTAAAAAATAAATATTTTAATAAAAAAATCCCTACGTTTCTTAGCTTTACAGGGTGCATACGTGATTTAAAATTTTTATTTAAATTATAGGTCTATTTTATTCAAATTCATGCATAAGATGGAGATTATATTTAAATAATGACAAGCCAAAACTGAGGGAATTGAAACTAAGTTAAGACATGGCTAAAAAGGTATTGATTTTGGGCATCGTAGGGAGGTTTATACCTTCTTAGGCATAACTAACTCCCAATCCCAACCCCTCAAATCTTTGAATTATGCAGACCATGGAATCGATGTTCCAATTTTTGTAACTCTAAAATCAGATTCAATGAGCATCCAATCACGCTTAGCCTAAATGATCTATGGTAACTATAATTGTTGGCCACTTTATGGTAGCAACCTAAGACTAGTTGGAAAGTGATTGATCCATTGGTCTCCTTTTATGGTCAGGAATTAAAAATCCATACTTTCTCACTACCATCACCTCAAAAAGGGAAGAGTCCCAATCGAAGGGACATTTCCCCATCGTGAAATACTTTTAAGTTATGCTTGCTTCTTCCGTGGGAGGCACATTGCTGACAATAGATATACAAGAGTGAAGAGTACACCCACTTTTTAAGTTTGGCGTGTTCAAATTGACATCCCAACCATATTGCAACAAGGGACTTTTATGTCATTCCATGCACTTTAATGTCATTTAGGTCATCTTCCATGACTTAGGGATTTTGATGAAATTTTATGAATTTTGATGTCATTCAGGTCATCTTCCATGATCTAGTGACCTTTATGCAAAAATTTCATGAATTTTAGAGATATATAAATCATTTTCCATGACGTAGGTATAATTATGCAAAATTTCATTCATTTAAATCATTTTCTATGATTTAGATACATTCCATAATGTCTATACATGCTAGGTCCATTTAGATTATTTTCCATAACCAATGGATCATTTAGTAATTTCATGAATGTACTTTAGGGTCATTTTCATGATGTTATGCTTTTAATTCAATATGTTTATATGTTAATTATAATATAATATTTTTTCAAAAAAATCAAGGCAATATCCTTGAGGCTAAGGCATACGTGTGCTTTCAGTATACAGAAGTGACCTTATCAATTATTTTATATGAAAGACTATCCTTTTTAAACAAGTAAATCAAAATTTTTAATTTTCCCAAAAATAAAACTTTCATATTCCTCTAGGTTTTCGAAAAGGATGCGACAAATATTTTAATCTTCAAAAAATATAAAAATTTGATTCATTTAAGATGAGAAAAATAATATTAATTATAAATATTTTCAAAAATGGGTAGTTAAAATTAAATATTGAAAAATTAAATCCAATTCATAATCGAGGCTTTAGTTAACATGTAATTAAG
The DNA here is from genome assembly GCA_038382065.1 of Adansonia grandidieri. Lineage (NCBI taxonomy): Eukaryota > Viridiplantae > Streptophyta > Magnoliopsida > Malvales > Malvaceae > Adansonia > Adansonia grandidieri. The sequence goes on along the minus strand of JBBYHK010035746.1, from coordinate 116,720 downwards.
AGGTATCAATTTTTGGGTGTCATGAGAAGGATTGATCCTTACTTGTGATTGTAACTAACTCTTGAACCCTTTCATACGAACTTTGGTTAAAACATAAACCTCAAAGCTTGTTTTCAAGAGTTTCGTAAACCTTAAAATATAAGCTCTAATGGGTGACCAATCTCACCTAGTTAAAACTAGATTGGTGACGACTCTAAGTTATTTAGTAATTCTGTAATGACTAATTAGGGTTAAGTTGGACAAACGATTCATCTGACAATTAAATCTTGTCCTAATATGAAAAAATTATCTGTTCCAGTTTAGCATGTCAGATTCACTTTTGACACATTGCAATATATCTTAGTATGTAGTATAAGAACGATATAGAAAAAAATCTTAAGAAGTGTTAGGGGACCAAATGGTTAGATGATGGAGATGATGATAATTCTACCTGGGAAATTGAACAGTTAGATGCTTGGTCATGAAGAAGAACCTCAATCATAAGTAAACAATGACAAATATCCATTTTACCTACTGGGCTTACTCCACCCAAAACTCAAATGTTATGTGATGCATATATGTAAAAAGGAACCATGAGACAACATTTTGTTTACCTTAGCATGCCATATCCTATGGGTCAATAGGGTTAAGAGTTATTTAGATTGAACCTGAGAGCCATATATGTTAGTGTAAGTCCTGCAAGCCAATCCAATTTGCTTGTAACGTGTTAGCTTTTAGTCATTTCATGTAATATACATTAAGTTTTTATTAATGTTAAATGAAGTATTTCTTTATCCATAAGATTTTTTGATAATTATTATTTACTTCTTTTGTAGATAAAACCCATGAAACACATTAGTCTTGCAAAAAAATTGTAAGGAGTTACAATTACGAGATCTTTACAATGTACAATGACATCTTTTAGTCCTTTCGTGTTTCTAAAAGTTCTTGGTCATTTTATTATTAGGACAAGGCATTGACAATGCACAATGACTAGTATATGTTAAGCCTTTATGCATTTATGCATACAACTGATCTCATAAGTTTAGAATTGTAAAGATATTTAGAGGTAGCATATGTGTGCTTATTCTAAGAATAAAGTTCACAAAACATGACCAACTATGAGAGTTCTATTTGGTATTTCATTTAAATGTTTTTGGAAATATTCTTATATGTCATCAGTGCAAGTGATTCTTAAACTTATGACACTAGGTCACCTTGTATATGAATCATCATACTTAAATATCATTATAATTAAGTCTACTTTGTTGGATGCTTAAGGTAGGGTAGATTTAGGTAAGCTATGATGCATAGAAAAGGTGCATGAGTGGCCTAAAAAGGCTTCTTCATCCCAAGTGATATAAGGGGATATATCTCACTTATTCTTAGCCTGTATTAACTCGAAATCCTTAGCCAAGGCAATATTGATTTTGTAGTTAACATATAGAAGCTGTAGAAGTAATGTGAAAAGGGTCCATATAGACACTAAACCATGCTCTTACCTATTCTGGGATATGTCACAAAAGGATAGAATTACATCAAGATACTTTACACTAAAAGACTTGTCAATCAATTGGACTCTCTTTGCATATAGGTGGCCATGATGATAGCTAAATGCCAATCTTGGCTTATAAATATGAATGCTCTTTATTGAATTGTTTATATTTATTTTCGATGTGATGGGGGCCTCATTGGCTACATATAAAAGGGTGAAATTTATGGAATTAGAATAGGATAGGGCTTAAATTACCGAAAGAGTAAAACTTACTTAGGAGTTTTTTCAATAGTTCAAAAAAAAAAGGACCTAAGTGTAATTAACCTAAAAGTTAAGAGTACATTTACCCTATGTATTTAAACGATACTGTACCTGTCCTTCAAGATTTTATTGAGGCCCAAGTGCTACTCGATCTTCCTTAGAGAAAAGAGTTATGGCACCTTAGAAGTTTAGCACTACCTCCTTATGAATCTAGAAGGAAATGATTTCTCTTTTATTCTTTAAGGCTTCGGCATATAGGATTATTGCCAAGTGAAGGTTTTCAAAACCTAAGCCGCTATCGTAGTTTTGAATAAAATAAATTCTCAACCTTATGAAGGTTTTCCAAGTGACATGTATGGATCATTGTTAGAGGTTGGATTCTTTTACAATTTTGGTTTATGACAATCGGGCTTGATGTACAAGAATGAACAAAGATTGTGATTAATCTAAGGATAGCACCCCTCAAATTAAGCTATGAATTTTTAGATCTTAGATTCTTATTGTGATTGGTAGATCAATCAAAGGCTTATAAGATGATCTATTGTCACTATTTGGGTTTGTTTCATTACACTATATTTCTTTTTTTTTGGTTTAAATTTAAATTTTACTGTTAAATGATCTACCTAGATCTGAGTAGTAGACATATGATTTTTGTGATATATCCTTCAATATGACTGACATGGCATCAAGCAAGCTATCTTTGCAAAAATTATGGGGAAGAAGGCTAGTAAGAGCTTCAAAAAGTATGCTCAATGATGGAGAGATCTGATAGTAGAGGTGCAACATTCCCTTTCTAAGAAAAAAAATCCATGGTATTGTTCCCTAATACATTATATCACCATAATATGAGAAATTGGTTGGATATGCCGCGAGAAAATTTACAAATATTGTCATTTCTACTAAGATGATTGAAAAATATTATTGCTTATTTCAACGAAGAGTTAGCCATGAAGAAAGAGAAACATAAGCCATCAGTTTTGAAACTAGACTACTTTGAAACTTTGCTGTATACCAACCTTACCCTATATGCCACCCTTGCTAGCCCACTATAAACCACGTTTCCCCCATTCCTTACATGTACCAACCATTTTCTTAGCTAGTTTACCCTATGAATTTTCTACTACAAATAAACCCCACTATCCCTATGCCCACCTTTTTGCCTACTTCTTGACCCATAAACCAGCCAAGCAACCTCTAGATCAATCAAAAGAAACCTAGAGTCATTTAAGAAAGAGATTGTTTTAGTGCACTTCTTATGTCTTACACTAAGATGCTATCTCAACTGATTAAAAATCATCTTCTTACTAAAATCCCAATGGTACCTTTTTAACCACCATATCCAGATTGGTGTGGTAAGAATCTATATTGTAATTATCATTAAGGAATTTAGGGTCATTCCATAGAATATTAATTGAAATACAAAGTCCAAGCACTCATTGAAGTTGGAATGTTAAGTGTTGAAAACAAACAAGGGTTAAATACCAGTGAAGACTCGTTCATAAAAAGACGAAGCATAAATGGTAACATATGAAATAAAGCCATGTATGGTTAAATGGAGCATCAATGAATAGTCACCTAAAGAATAATAGGTCGCTCAATCAAAGTTTTTTGTGTTTATAGTTCTATTTTGAGAGCATTCTTAGAATAAAAACTTTTGTCTCATGTAAACATTTTCATTAAATCAATCTACTTCAAGTTTCAAATTTGCAAATATCCTTTTTTGAAATTTTATTTGAAAGCATTAAAGACTAAACCCCTATAATTAGTTCCACAAATCGTAAATAAAAGTATCTTTCAAATCTAAAAAAATAGTTTTCAAAATAAGAAGTGTTACAAGTGTTCTGAAAAATTGATACCCAATCTAAGTTTCACTTAAAAATTTTTCTATCTAAAGATTAGACAAACACAATTATCTTTCGAAGAATATAAATTTTGGTATTTTAATAAGTATTAAGATTAAGTTAAAGTCTCCAAAATAGCAAAACTACTAAAATTCTTTGACCTACTATAAAATGCAAATGCCTTAAACTCTTACCTAATGTTACCCTTAGACTTTCCCTTTTAAAAAAACAAAAAATTATTCAAAGCCAAAATTGATGATGCACCTTCTTCTCTTTGCATAAAACAAACTCCTTTAAAATAGACTTTAGGGGTTCAAATCTAATTTTCATGATGAGAATTCCACTACCACATGTACCCCTATCTATGGGCAGTCTTAAATAAGGGACTCATTAATAACTATAGTGTAAGAAATATAATATCATAAAGATTATGGAACATTAAAAAAAATTTAAAAAAAAAACAAAGGAAAAAAATGTAAAAATAGATAAGAAAAAATAACATTGAATGTGACATTATGCATTTAATAATGATTCCTAAAAGGAGAAAAATTTCAACCAATTTTTCATTGATTTAGGTAACCTTGTTTAAGATGATAAATGGCTATTTTCCTTTATCATTTCATAAGTGTTGATGACTATTCCATTGTTGTCCCTTTGAGCCTAATGTATTCTTCCTAATGAACCCTAAATAAGGATCACCCTCCATATAGAGGCAAAGTGAATAAAGATATTTTTCTCTCTTCAAAAAATATGAATGGTTAATTCTTTTACAAGGATATAGACAAAATGCCTTAATTGAAAAGGTAAATTTTGATGAGTGGAGTCTAAAAAAATGTATTAAGAAATTAGAAATGAACAAAGCAAAAAAAAAAAGCAAATGGAAAAGAAAAATATAAAAAAAAAAACTCCTTTTGAAACAAATTGGTCCATAGTCTAGTCACCTTAAACACTTACTTTGGCCCTACATATCTTTTCTTTTAAAGCCCTTAACCTTAGCTTGCATTACGTACCTCGAAAAGCCTATTTTGATTAAACATGGTTAGTTGAATTTAAGAACTATTTCTTGAATTATACTTTAGACTCTTTTCCTATCAAAATAATTTGAGTTGTTTGACACATTTTGAACAAGTTTCAAATTCTCAAATGCATTATGGAATAATTAATAAAAAATAAAAGTAATAAAATAATGAAAAGTAAAACTCTAGGGTGAAAACTCAAAATAAGGGCAGTGTTGAGTGTAAACAACATTTTTTAAGCCAACCATTATGCAATCAAAAGGCATTTTGAAAAAACTAATAAGCTTTCATGATAGTTTTAAGATCCTAGGTCGTTAACTCTCTATAAAGTAAAAAAATAGATTTTGGAAATTCATGATGCTCCCTCCTCAAAATAACCTTCCCAAAATCTTCGATTTGTCAAACCTGTCCTTGATACACCAAAATGCTATTTTTAAATTGAAAAAAGTGACTAAATTGTTTGCACTTCAAAAATTATTTTTCCTAAAGTTAACTTTCATGATATTCATGTTTTCAGGAAATTTAATGAGCTCGATGAATAGACATGCAATTCGGTTGTTACAATTTTTTTTTTTAGATAAACAAGTTGAATGTCATTCCTATGAGAATATTTTGGCAAAGATGTTTTTGGCATATGTCGACAATCCTATGTTGATCAAACACGGTTAGCTAAATTTAAGAACTTATTTCTTGAATGATACTTCAGACCCTTTTCTTGTCAAAATAATTTGAGTAGTTTGGCACATTTAGAACAAGTTTTGAATTCTAAAATGCATTATGGAGTAATTAATAAAAGAAGAAAAATATATGAAATTCTAGGTGAAAACTTGAAATAAAGGTAGTCTCGAGTGAAAAAGAAACTTTCAAAGCAACCTCATTATGCCATCAAAAGATATTTTGAAAAAACTAATAAGCCCCCACAAAGTTTCAAGATCCTAGGTTGTTAACCCTTTATAGAGTAAAAAAAAATTGATTTTGGAAATTCGATATGTTCCCTTCGCAAAATGACCTTTAAAAATCTTAGACATTTCAAACTTGGTCTTAATACTTACCAAAATGCTGTTTGGAAATTGAAAAAAGTGTCAAATTTATTTGCACTTCAAAAGATAATTTTTCCTAAAGTTAATGACCCTGAATGAATATTCATGTTTTCAGAAATTTAATAAGCTTGAATGAATACGCATGCACTTCTGTTGTTACAACATAAATAAGTTATATGTCATGCCTGTGAGAGATATTTTGGCAAAGCTATCTTTGACTTATAAGCATTAATTTTGATAAATAAATGAAAAGAGAATTGTTTGTGGAGGCATTTTTTGGAGTAATGGGATAATCATTTAGGAAAAATGATGATGAATGAAAAATGTTTTTGAAAAATACAAGAGTTCTTGTGATAAAAAAGTTTAAAGCTATTTAGATAAATTCTTTGAGATGAAAGAGAAAGAATTCTAAATGTTGTTCAAGAAAATTTTGTTTCAATGGATGATTTTACTAGAAAGAAAATGTTAACATGCATTCATCTAAAAGACAATATAGAAAGACCAATAAAGAAATAATAGTGATTGACAGAGATGAAAATCAATCAAGGAAAGACCAAAAGAATTTGGTACTACATTTACATCATCATGAGCATCTACATCATTCATTACATATGCATCATTCAGTGCATTTCCATCTTCTAAACATTTATGTGTACAGTAACATTCACATCTTAGTATAGGATGTTTGCATGTTGACAAGGCAATTGCATTTATCTAGATAACATATTTGCATCTATTTTAGTAACGTCATTTTTCATAACATATTTAGAGGTGAATCCTAATATATTAGCACAGGAAAAATCTCATGTTCATAATGGAGCTCTTTCGATTAGAGTGAAAAACATATATGAAAAGAATCGATTGATGCTAAATGTACCTTATAACACTCATCGAGAGAGTATTGGTTCGAGAATAACTCAAATGCATGCAAATGATTTAAAGTAAAAAAAATTTCCATAAAATCAAATAAAATTATGAGATCAAGAAAAGAGGATTTTGAAAGAAATTTCCAAAAAGGTACTAGAAACAAAATAATTGGAAGTCTAGCAAAAACTTAGCATTTCCTAAAAGTAATAGACCACCTTATAGCTTTTCAAATTTATTTAGGATTTGTTCGGACACTAAACTTGACAAATGAGAAGCCATAGGAAAGAAAACTTAACAAGGTTTTAGTTAAAAATAATGAAAAATATCAAAAATTTCATTAAGAAGGTGAACATGTTTTTTTAATCAAATTTGGTCACAGGGACAGAGTATCCAAACAACAAAGAAAGAAAATTTGATTCTAGCTAGTCTAAGTTTGAATTTGGGCATGCGCATGCCGTTTAAAAGCTTATTGAGTGGATATTGTTGAAATATATCTAAAAAATAAAAGAAAATCCTTTCTTAGCCCAAAAATGGATGTTTCAAAACCTAAGTGTTAGAAATAGTGGATCCAAGAAGTATGTGATGACAAATTTATTCCTAATTCATTTGGGAACAAGGCAAATAATATATCCTTGAAAAGTTGATTAGATATCTTTTCAAATAAAAATACTCAAGAAAAATAAAAAAACACATGTAACAACAGTTGGAACTAAAAAATAATACTTATAGTCTTTTGGATTGACGCCTACTCTTAGGATCCCTATTCTGTAGACATTCGAATATCTGTGGACATATTATTAGGAATGAATGACACCACATGTAAGAAAAAAACACCTAAAGCTTTAACAGAGTATTCAAAGTTCCTAGTGGAACATTATAAACAAATAAACAAGCGAGACATGTGAATGTCTTGCATGCTTTGTCACTTTTTATTTTGACCTTTTTTTCTAAATAACTATGATGCATATCACTGTAGACACCGAACTATATTCTGGTCTTTTCTCTGATAGTCCAAAATATTTAAGGCTGAAATCTGAGTGATCGCCTCAATGGAGGTCATGTACACAACTAATTTTGATTGGGCTCTTTTTTCGATAGTCCAAAATATCCAATGCCAAGAGTCGAGCGATTGCCTCAATAGAAGCTAACCTTCTTCAAGTAGACCTAGCCTTTGTTAGACTTATTTAAGCCTTGTCTAAATGGCCGTTCACATGCACAAATGAAAGATTGCATTTTCGGGGTCTGTGGAAAATAAACTTCAGATAAAAAATGAACGTCGAAGAGAAAGAATTAGCATTTGAATTTATTTTTGCCTAATTTTGAGTTTTAATTTTAGACATGATATCATGGTCAAAATGTTCATTCCAGAATTTTTTTAAAATTTTTTCATGAAATTTTGTAAGTCGACCATTGAAGATTTTTACTAATACTCTTGTAGTATTTATATCGATACTCAGTTTTAAAAATCCAAAATGTTTGAAAAAAGTTCATAGTGGCATTTTACACAGCAAGGTGTTAAATTGTCCAATTTATTAGTTGAATATTTCATGGCACCATGAGTTTTTTCCTTGCAAAAATTTTTTGGTAAAAACTGCTTTGAATTTTGGATTTTTCATCACCAATTAATAATTTAGAGAAATGCATTGAATTTAGCTTGTTTTTAAATTCAAAACTATTTTGAAATGTTCTCATTTCCAAAATACGAAATATTCTACTTTATAAGGTATTTTTCATAGAATTTTCTTGAGTTTGAGATTTTCAACTTTCCATATACTTTCAATAAATTAATACAAATCCAACCTTTTGAAACTTTAATTCATTTTTTGAATTTTTCCATTTTTCAGATAAAGATTTTTTTTGTAAGGGTTTTTCTCGTAAACTTTTTATAGGTTTGGAATTTTTAATTGTTTTTCTACACGTGAAAATTTCCAATTCGTTTATAAAAATTCTCTTTTAGAATTCAACACTTGCATTTTCTTAGTTATTTCTTTTCACTTATTTTTATTTTTATTCATTCTTATTTATAATTCTTGAATATCCATGTAGGATGTCAATGCATGGAATTTTCCACTATCCCTTTTTATAGGAATTAAATTTTGGGACATATGAAATTTTAGAAAACACCCGAGATTTTTAAGCTTGATTTCTTTAAATTTTTCTTAAAATTGTCCATCCAAATTTTCCTAATTGGATTTTTACATATTACTTTCATGAATTCAGTTTCCTTTACATATTTTAAATTAAAATTCCTACTGGATCTTTTTTATTTTAATGTATCACATTTGGAATTTTAATTTAACACATGGATTTTAATCCCATTTTATTCCTTTTACACTTTGTCGTTTTAACTTTATATTTCCCATTTGATTTTGAATCAAAGCTTGGTTTACATAAATTTTTTCAATCTAATTTTTCCTTTTAATTTGAATTTTACATGATTAGATTCTTAATTGAATTTTGTCATATGTAAAATTCTAATTAAACTCCTTGTATGTAAGAATTTTAATTCAATTTTTATTTAGTCCTTGTGATTTAAATGTCCCATGAATTATTAATCTCAACAAATTGCCATTTCACATGAAATTAATGTAGTTCTAATGAGATTTCTTTTATAACCAAATTTGTTTGATTTCAACCATCTCCAATTTTGGTATTAGTATTCTTTTAATTAGGTGTTTTCCCATGTAGTAATTCTTTATCCAAGTGAAATCCATGTAGCAGAACCAACCTTTTTTTAACCAATCAAAATTAAATTAGAATTTTTCAACACATTACCAACCATTAGATCAATTTTTGACTAAGTCAAATGTGTTGACAGCCATTGCATCAAATGTTGTTTATTTTTAACTAATAAAATATATACATACATATGGCATTTTTATTCAAATTTTGACCTATCAAAACTTTTCCAACCAATCAAAATTAAGTTTGAATTTTCCAACACATTCCTAGCCATTGGATTAATTTTTTGCTCGTCAAATTAATTTAGCACCATTAGATCAAATTTTTTTCCTTTTATGTATAGATATTTTTGTCAATTAAAATAAAAATTAACTAAAAATAAAATTAATTTTTTAGTCAAAGGGGAAAAGGTTGGTGGATACCTTACATGACGCATAGCTAAACAATAGGGTTTATGACAAGTTGTCAAACAAATTTCTACCAAAACAATTTTGGCATTTTTGCCATGATATAGATGGCAATTCCATGAGATAGAGGCTTTCTTTTTTTTTTTTCATGGTTTTTCTTCTTCCTCTGATGGAAAACTTCTTGGCTGTTAGTATTTCAACTTGGTTTTCTAAAGTAGACTCTATTTCTAAATGTCTAAAGTTGGAATTTCACATGATTTTTTTATTAAAGGTAGGTATTTTTTTCATTAAATTTCTTTCAATTTCTATACCATTCATGTCATCTTGGTATTTTTGATATATTTTCACTTAGTTCTCAAAGGAAAAATCTTGGTTTTTAAGTCTTTAATTGGATTTTAAGTGTTTTCAAGAAGAAAAAAGTATTCTTTTTGTTCTCATTGAATCTTTTTCATAATTCCATCAAGCATTTACATTCATTTTCATACTTTTAGTTTCTAGAGTTCATAATCCTTGTTGTGAGCTTTATGAACCTAATTTGATTAGGTGAAAGCAATGAACAAAGCTTTGGTGATTTTCCATCACCATTTGGTTTAGTTATTACTAAAAGTTTTTTTTTTTTTTCAAGAAAGAATTTTAAATCTTGATATTTGAGTCAGTACTAATTTTTAGATGTTATTGGATTCTTAGGTTCATGTAAATGTTTAAGTTCATGTGATGAAATTTTCTCTAGCATAATTTCCCACATTTTTTTTAAAGTTGCTTATCCATATTTAATTTGAGTTAGATAGAAACCTAGGATGATTTTATATGCCATGCATGCCAATAATTATGATATTAAAAATATTTTCTTTTTCTAATTGTTGATTTAGTTGAACATGACATGGAATTGTTAGAATTTTTCTTTTTAATTTTTGATGTAATTATATGTTGCTTTATTTATATTAAATTAGTATAGATTAAACTATAATTTTCCTACATTTTTTAAACCCATTTAGGAATCTTTTGATTTGGTTCAATGGTAAAAATATTATTTTGCAAAGTTTCTTTTATTTTTAGGGCCATTTTATAATTTTAGAAAATTTAAGGACTAACTTATAATTTTTAAAAAATTTGTTGCATGGTGAATTTGTCTTGTTCGAATGTTTCTAAGCCAATTTTAGGACACTTTTCTGTCCGTTGGATGCATTTAGGTTTTTATTTGGCATTCTTATTTTCTTTAAGGCTTTTTTGTAATTTTAGAAAATTTAAAGGCTAAATTGTAAAAAATAAAAAGAAAAACTTTTAAGCTATAAGTATTTGGTCATAAAGGATTTAGAATTATTAAGTGGATTTTCCATGTGTTTTTTTATATGTTTTGATGTTTGCTTTGCATTATTAATGTTTGTTGGGAGTAAATTGAAAGGTTAGAAAAGGTTATAGTCCATTTAGTAAAAGCCTTTCATTTTCAACATTAAATTACCCATTAACTATATTTAGGACACTTTAGTGATATTTCTAACATTTTAGTCCATTTTAGGGTCAAGGTACATTTTTGAATAGTTTAAGGACCTTTTTGTAACTTTTGTATTTTAGGTCGTATTTGCCATCTAAGTTACCCATTTAGTATATGATTGCCATTTCATTTATTATGAGTATTTTAGAGTTACCAAGATACTTTCACATCGAAGGTATACTTTGGGGGCATTTTAATAATATTACCTTAGAATCGAGTCCTTCAGGGTAATCGAGATACTTTCATGTCGAGGATGTGCTTTAAAGCTAGGTTGGTCATTTCATGATATTATCAAGTCCTTTAGGGTATAAGGATATTTTCATGTTGAAGGTATACCTTAGTGTCATCTTAATGACATTGTCTTAGTATCGAGTCCTTTAAAGTCTCTAGGATAATTTCATGTTAAAGGTGCACTTTAGGGTGTCAGCTATATTAGCTTTGAATTAATCTCAGTTTTGATATAACTAAAACTTAAGCTTACTTAGCTTGTGTTTAAATATTTTCAAGTTAGTATTTTTCCATGAATTATTTTGAGAAACACTTTGAAATATGCTAAAATCATTTTTGCCATTTAACTTACTCAAAAATATGTTTTAAATGCATACCTTAGTATAAAATATTTTTGGGATAAGTTTTTAATGTTTTAAGCCATAAAAATCCCTCAAAGTTGATTTTCATGTAAATATATCCATACAAACTTAAAATGTATAGATATATCTTAAATTATACCGATACACATGAAATTGTGTCGATACATGGCTTTTCGAACAATCATATTTTTGTCCGGATACAGGTAATGTATCGATACACACCCAAATGTACAATCTGGCAAGAATGAATTAGGATCACTCAAATGAAGCATCCAATGGCTACATTATTCCACCAAACATTCCCAATAACCATATTCATGATCAAGGTATAAATAAGCTTTTCCAACACCTCCAACAAGAGCATGAACCAAGAGATTAAGCTTAGAGTCATATTTCTCATCTCTTTCATATTTCTAAGTAGTTCTTTATGTATAAGATTAATTCTTTGTATTCATTCTTGTATTCCTTGTAATATTTTTAGAATTATCAACCATTGTGCCTAAACTCTTGTAAATACCTAGTCTTTAAAGGTTTTATTTGTTTACACCTAAATCCTAGTAAAGAGGAGAGGTTCCTACTTAGCGATTAAAAAGTAGAAAGGTTCTATCTTAGCCACATAAGATAGAGGGTAGAGGTTGCAATCTTATCCTAGAAGGATAGGGAGTGTAAAGGTTATACCTTGTCCTTGAGAGGTAGACTATTCAAGTTAGTGAATTGGTAAAATTCAAGGCAGGTAAGGTCGAGGTAGAGGATGTAGGCAATTGAGGCCAAACCTCTCTAACTACTTGAGTTTGCTTCTCTTTCCTTAGCTCTTTAATTGTCTTCCTATTATTCACTAATCTACATTCCAAAAATTAATGTTTAGATTTCTTAATTTTATTAAAATTTTAATTTGTGAAAAGTTTTTGAGAAATCAATTTCACCCCTTATTGATTTTGTTCACCACTAAAAGGTCAGCATAGAGATTAGCTAATCATTTCATAACATTATCAAGTTTTTTAGGGTTATTAGGATACTTTCATGTCGAAGGTATACTTCAGACGGCATTTTAGTAATTTTATCTTAAAATTGAGTCTATTAGAGTTACCTAAATACTTTCATGTTAAAGGTATACTTGAGGGGATATTTTGGTCTCTTTGTTCAAATCTAAGTCTTTTAAATCTAGTTTCATACTTTCTGTTAAAACTGGCTCTAAGGACAAGTTTTTATTATTTTTGACAAAACCAGAATTTTTTTTGAAAATCAAGGCAATATCTATGTGTTAAAATATCATATGCAATGTCTTTTAGCATATGGGAGGGGTTTTAATAACGAGTTACCTTTTCAAAACTAGTAAAATTGGGATTTTTTTTTAATTTCATGAAACAAAACTTCGTATTTCTTCAACTTTATCTGGTAGGGTATGAATGACATTTTGATTTTAAGAATTTAAAACTCGATTTTCTCAAATGGAATAATGAATTTAGCTTAAGAAAATTTTGAAATACGAGAATTATAATTAAATACTAGTACTAAAACTGAATAAAAATCAAGATTTAAATTAACATGTAATCAAAGGTACCAATTTTCGAGCACCATGAGAGGGATTGATCCTTACTCGTGATTGTAACTAACTCCTAAACCCCTCTACGTGATCCCTGGTTAATGTAGCCCTTGGAGTTCTTTTTCAAGGGTTTCGTAACTACCAAAAGACAGACTTTAGTAGGCAACCAATCTTACTTAGCCAAAATAGATTAGCAACAACTTTAAGATAAATAGTCATTTTGTAACAATTATTTAGGGTTAAGTCGAGTGAGAGATTTTTCTTGACTATTCGATCCCCAAGCACAAAAAATAATAAATAATAGGAAATGAGTGTCACCTACCTTTAAGTCCTGTGGATCAGGATTCATGTCGTACCCACGTTGCAATAATCACAACCTTTTATTAGTGCTAGTAATAACACTGAATAGTAACTAACCAACAATAGTAATCCCTAGTTCAACCACTAAGGACTTATCACAAGACTTACTACAAATCAAGCTCGTAAAAACAAGTTGGAAAGTGTTTTGAAATGTTTTTTTTCATTGCTCAAACCCAATATGTATTTGACATTTATTAAGTCATTTTCTCCAAGAATTGCATAAAAAATCATGATAAAAACTTAGGCCTTAACCAAATCATGGATTAAGTAAGGAAGGACCTATTACTTGGAGGTTGTTTCAATAGAAACATTTTCTACCATCAACACCTAAACATTTTCACAAACACAACTATTTAAGCTAACAAATCATCAACAAAATACAAGGAAATACAAGATCTAGCACATGATCATCATGATTGAATAAAATCTGATATGATCAATGCTAATCTAATATCATTCACCATAAATCAAGATCAATGTGCATGAAACCTAGAAAGATCATGAGCTAAAATCAAGATCTATAGAAAAATGAGCTTAGTTGAACCTAGACCTGGCATTTTAATCATCATATTTCATCATGATTCATCAAATTCTAGCTCACATCATATGTTTCTTGACATAATTATAACATGAACATAAGAGATTTCAATGAACATGCCTAGTCGAATATGATTTTACATGGACCCAAACTAGTCGAACATGTTATCATGATTTCAAACAACATTTGAATTTAGATTAAAGAGATTCAAGTAATAATCATGCAAGATAATACAAATATGCATGGAAAACCTAGATCAACATGCTTGGATCATAATATCACAAAAAACCTAATGGCCAAATTTAGATCTCTAATTGTGTAAGCTCGTTCAGATGCCTCTGAGCTTAAAATGATCAACTTAAAGTTCAAATCATGCTTAGAATCAAAAGAATAAATGATTAGGGAGAAAGTTATACTTTTGAGCTTTCTTTCCTTAGCTTTCCTTAGATTTGTCTTAAAAAAATGTAAGAATTTTGAGAGAAAATCTGAAAATTTACTTTATGATTAAGATTATTTAATGTAGTCTAGTAGTGTGTGAATATGATGCTTATCATTTGGTAATTATAAAAAATGGTAGTCACCATTAACCTTAGAGATATTCATTAATTTTCTCGCCGCCTTTAACCACCACATAAGAAAAAACTTGCTTACACTTACATGATAAAAGAAATTGCAAACAAGCCGTAGCACATGTTAGAATACAACTGGCCATGTGATGAAATTCATGCTAATTTTGTACAATTCAATTTCATCCAATTGAGCTTGATGTGATCATTTATAAATGCAATTGGAAGTTACTTATTGTAATAAAAATATCCTAAATAACTTTCTCTCTAAAAAATGAAATTTCTTATCTTAAACCTTTTCCATTAAGCTTTTAAAAATTCAATTTCTAAGGTCTCCACATGACCGATCTTGATTGCCTTTTCTTGACCTACTTTTCATGCCTAATTTTGAATTAGTGCAATCAATTTCAATATTTGCATTTTGGAACACTGAAAATTTAAAAGTTAAAATTTTTGTTATTAGTTAACTTTTGACTATCACTTTGCTCATTGTAGACTTTTAATTTTTTGTTGACTTTTTTATTTGACTTTTAAACCAAGCCTTTTTTTCACTCTATTTATTGTTCTATTTTTTCCATGAGGAGAAAACTAGCCAACATTTATCATACTTTCACTTTCTAAGGCCTTGGTCTTAATCTTTCAAATCTAGCTTCTTTCCCTTAGATTAATCCACTAACCCTAAGTACCTTTTCTTATCAAATTAACTTTTTAGTATTATCTCATATTAATCCTTAATGCTCTATTTGAGAAGATCAAGAATAAGAAAATACCTACAAAATTACGAAAACTTGAAAAAAGTCAATTAAGGGGTCCAAACAAAATTAAGTGTCTACGTTATTCTTTAAATAGGAACATTAAAGGTAAAAGCAAAATCCAATCTAGGAAATTTTCAAAAATTGACCATTGATTTTGTCAAAGTCACTTTCACAACTTTTGGACTTTGATTTCAACCAAGTCGTCATCATTGGGTTTTTCACTCTTAGACATTGGTTTCATCCAGTCATTGTCTAAAGTTTTAACCTTATTCCAGCTTTAATTCTGTCCAAATTTACCTTCAAGTGTTGGTTCGGTCCAAGCCACTTATGTTATGGAAGTCATTTCAAGATAAACCATGACTTTGCCTAGGTCATTTTTCTATTCTTGGTTCCATTCAAGCTATCTTTCAACTATTGTTTTTGCCCAGGTCATCTTTTGACTATTTGTTTCAGTCATGTCATCTTTCGGCTATTGGTTCTGCCCAGGTCATTTATGACTACTAATTTTATATCATTTTTGAAATTCTAGTTTCACCTAGTCCATTTTCTAACTACTGGTTTCGCTTTGGTCATTTCTTTAACACTCACTTTCATTTAGGTTATTTTCTAACTATTGGTTTCAAGTAAGACATTTTTCAACACTGGTTTCACCTAGAATGTCTAATGACTACTATTTTCAATAAGATACCTTCATACTAATAGTTTCATTCAAGTCATATTCTAACTATTGGTTTTGACTAGGTCACCTTTAGAACTCTTGTTTTGCCAATTACTTGTCAATTTCTAATTTCATTAGAGTCACTTCACTAATTTTGGTTTCGCTTAAGTTCACTTTTTAAATGTCGATTTCACATAAAGTATATTTAAATTTCTAGTTTCATTTAGATCATTAAATAGTGTTTAAAATCATTTTTAACTTTTAAAATTTTTAAAAAATGCCATTCTTAGCCCTTTCTCAATGGTGAACCTAAAACCTTCATCAAAAATCAACCTTTATGATCAGATTAAATTGTTTTTTATTGTCTTTGCCTTATTCTTAATTCTTAACAAAATGTGCAAGGAAGGGCAATGTAGCAATTTAATTTTGTTTGGACAAGCCAAGTCCAAAATCATGTCTTAAGTCAATTGGTTCACATGAGATTTTTAACTTTTGATTTTGACTTAGCCTTTTTTATCATTCCAATTTCTTTAATCTGATTTCACAATCATGTCCAATTTATTTAAAGTTAAAACCAGGTTTAGATTAATTAATCCAAATTTTTAGATCATGTTTTAAGATTGGATTTGTATAAGGCCCTAATTGGATCTTTGATTTTTGTTAGGAATTATAATGGGTTTAATTAGGTTGGGCTTACTGGCTTAACTCTGTTAGATTATTTTTAGGCCATTTCTTTGGAATAAGCCTACCAAGCTTACCTATCACACTAGGATTGGCCCATTTCCCTACAAGCAGGCCACCCCTAGTTTTCGCCCAATAAGCAGTAACTTAAGCCTTGCACCCTAACCATGCTGCTGTTTTCTTGCCATTGTGTAGCCCTAACTACTATCCCCCATACCAATTTGCCTAACAGCCACCTATAGTCTTTAGCATTTACTTGCCCAGACATCAAGGCTTAGCCTTTCACTCAAAGCCCTTTGGCAACAACCTTAGGTAGCCACCTTCCCTTTACGCCTACATCACCGTAGGTGGTTCCCTTTCTATAAACACACATATGACATGCTAATGCAAACCTTGGGCTGAAAACATAACCTATAACCCGATTGGATGTAATTAAACCCCTAGGATTATCTTGAAAATCAAGCAAAGAGAACTTGACCCCAATAAAACTTGCTGATTAAAACCAATGTTATAAGAATCTTAATCACCATAAGTTACCTTGATAAGATCAATTTGAATTCTTGTTTAAAGAACAAAGAAAAAGTTCTCACAAAATGAAAAAACTCTTAAGAATTTTTTATATCCAGCCTTTTAATTACATGAATGAGATAGCCTTATATAGACCTAAAATCTGTACAATCCTAACTAAACAAAGACAATCCTAATTATAATCCTAATAGTAATCAATAAGGACAAAGTCTATTTCTTATCATAATCTGATTAGGAATTGTCTAAATAACCTTAAATCCTAATCACAGTCCTAATTTTAATCAATAAAGATAAAGTCTACTCCTTATCATAATCTGACTAAGAATTATCTAAACAATTTAAAATTAAATAGTTAAATTCTTATTCAAAAAAATAGAAATCTAAAATCCCAAGCTAATATTTCTATTAGGCCCATGAATACATGCAAATTAGGCTCTATTCAACTTAAATAAGTGAAGTGGGCTCCAAGCTTTATTCTTTAACATTTTTCTACCTCAACACAATGTAAAAAAGTGATCGATCATGCCAATGCATCTGATTCATCTTGAATAGCCCCTTTTGCATGTATTTCCATGATTAATCCTTGCAAAGTTTGCTTTATGTGCTTAGTCTTTACCTTAGTCATTGGACCTCTAATTCCTTGCAAAGGATCATAAGAATGGTTAGAAATAAGTGTTTGTGCAAGTTTATCTCCATCATTCCCTCCTTCCTTGAAAGGATTCATCTTGGAATCACCTATATCATACAAAGATGAATTAATAATATTAAAGGTAGCACTCACATTAGCTGTTTGGCAAATTTAGCTTGTAGGCATTCTCATTGATTCTTTCTAACTTTTGAAAAGGTCCATCTCCTCTAGGCTATAACTTAGGTTTCCTTTGAGCAGGAAACCTCTCTTTTTGCAAATGAACACAAACTCAATCTCCAGGTTTGAAAATGAACTTAATACGCCCTTTATTGGCTTGCCTTACATATTGCTTATTCTGCTTGTCTATGTTAGCTATACCCTTGGCATGCAAATCCCTATCAAAACCTGCCTTATGTTTACCATCCAAATTAGCACGTTCATTAGTAGGCAAAAGTAAGATATCTAAAGGAGTTATAGGATTAAAACCATATACAACTTTAAAAGGAGAATATGAAGTAGTAGAATGGACAGTCCTATTCTATGCAAACTCAATATGTGGCAAACATGTCTCCCATTGTTTTAAGTTCTTTTAAATGATAGCATGTAACAAAGTAGTAAGTGTCCTATTAACTATTTCGATTTGTCCATCTATTTGAGGATGTACAACAGTAGAAAACAAGAGTTTAGTTCCTAACTTATTCCATAAAGTACACCAAAAATTACTTAAAAACTTAACATCCCTATCACTTACTATTATCCTAGGTAATCCATGCAAATGTACTATTTCTTTAAAGAACAAATCAATGATATGTGTTGCATTATTGGTTTTAGAACATGAAATAAAATGCACTATCTTACTAAACTTGTCAATAACAACAACAAATATGCTATCCTTGCCACTTTGAGACCTAGGCAACCCTAATACAAAATCCATAGATATATCCATCCAAGATTGATTAGGCACAAGTAGAGGTTCATATAAACCATGTGGCATGACTTTAGATTTTGCTTGTTTATATGTTATACACTTATCACAAACAGATTGCACATCATGTTTCATGTTAGGCAAATAAAAATGTTTATTCAA
This sequence comes from Adansonia grandidieri, assembly GCA_038382065.1. Taxonomy (NCBI): domain Eukaryota; kingdom Viridiplantae; phylum Streptophyta; class Magnoliopsida; order Malvales; family Malvaceae; genus Adansonia; species Adansonia grandidieri. The sequence goes on along the minus strand of JBBYHK010035746.1, from coordinate 97,706 downwards.
TATATCTAAAGTCTTGTGCACACCAAAATGCCTTATTAGGTTCCCTTCATGAATCTCTTTAACTAGCATTTCAAGCAAAAGAACAATAGGCACACATAATTTATCTTTCTTAAACAAGAATCCATCATGCCTATAATACTCACCATACATATACTTAGAACATGCATTCCATACTTGGCTAAAATCAACATCATTAATATACAAATCTTTAATAAACTTAAAACCAAGTAATTTAGGTTAAAAGAAGTTAGTATTGCATAAATGCATCAGCTACAATGTTTTCCTTTCCACTCTTGTACTTAATCACAGAAGGAAACATCTTAATAAACTCAAACCATCTGGCATGCCTCTTATTAAGCTTACTTTATGATTTCAAATACTTAGAGCTATCATGATCAGAATGGATTATGAATTCCTTTGGCTATAAATAGTGGCACCATGTTTGTAGAGTTCTCACTAATGTATACAGCTCCTTATCATAAGTATGATAGTTTAATGCTGCCTCACTAAGCTTTTCATTAAAAGAAGCAATTGGTTTGGAATCCTGCATCAAAATAGCTCCTATTCGAATTCTAGATGCATCATATTCAATCTCAAAAATTTTATCAAAATAAGGCAAACATAGCAAAGGTGCATTAATCGACTTATCTTTCAAAGTATGGAAAGCTTTCTCATACACACCATCCCACTTAAACACAACATTCTTTTTAAGAAGTTCATTTATAGGTCTTGCAATAGAACTAAAGTCTTTGACAAACTTTTATAAAAGCTTGCTAAACCATGAGAACTCCTTACCTTATTTGTATTCCTAGGTGTTGACGAGTCCCTAATTGCCTTAACTTATCTTCATTTATACTTATTCCATGCGATGTCATAACAAAACTAAGAAAAATAATGGATTCCATGCAAAACATATATTTCTTAAGATTAGTATACAATTTATGCTCCTTAAAGTATTAAAAACATCATGCAAATGTTTAACATGATCATCTTAATTTTTTTAGTCTATTAAAATATCATCAAAGTCAACCATAACAAATTTCCCAATGAAAGAACACAAAACTTGACTCACCAATTTCATAAGGTTGCTAGGTGCATTAGTTAAACCAAACGGCATCACTAACCAATTGTATAAACCATATTTTGTATAAAACATAATTTGTCTTAAAAACAATTTTTCATTCATCACCTTCTTTCATGCGAATTTGATAATAGCCATTCTTTAAATCAATTTTAAGAAACACATATGAAACAATGCAATTTATCAAGCATATCATCTAACTAAGAATAAGATGTTTATACTTTACAATGATTTTATTGATGGCTCCGCAATCAACATACATGCACCATGTTCCATTTCTCTTTGGCACCAAAATCATAGGAACAAAACGTAAGCTAAGACTCTGTTTTATGAATCCTTTTTTACACTAATTCATCTACTTGCCTTTGAATATCCTTTGTTTTCTCAAGATTTGCTTTATAAGCTGGTTTATTAGGGATTGATGAATTGGGAATTGAGTCTATTTGATCTCAATACCTCTTAAAGGAGGTAATCTATGTGGTTTTTTTTCAAAAAATAAATCTGCAAATTTCTATAATAAAGAAACAATTGCACTAGGCAAAGAAGGGTTAAAATTAGTAGTTAAGAAATAAACATCCCAGTACAAGAGTATAAGTAGTTATTACTTGCTAACATAGCACTCTTAATCTCACTTTTTTTTAGCAAAAACACTAACTCTCTTAGTTTTCTCTCTATTTTACTATCTATATTCTAAATTTTTTCCTTTATTGCACATTACTATGTTTTTTTTGCTCTCTTGCACACACTCACCTTTTATATCACTTTTTTTTTTCTCGTGCACTCATTTTTTTTTTCATCTTGCACTCTTTAGCTATCCTAATTTGGTCTTCATATGCCTTTAATGGTTTAAGAGATGTTAATACAATAACTCAATCATTCATTACAAAACTACATCTATTCTTGTACCTCTCATGAGTAACCTTCCTATTGAACTGCCACGGATGCCCCAAGAATAGATGACTAGCATACATTTCCGTGTACATCACAAAGAACCTCATCCTTGTAGTTGCTAATAGAGAATGCAACTAACACTTGCTTTGTCACCTTAACTTCTCCATAATCATTCAACCATTATAGCTTATACGATCTTAGATACTTTAATATAGGCAGATTTAGCTTTTCAACCATCAAAGTACTCGTAACATTAGTGCAACCACCACTATCAATAATCATACTACATACCTTAACATTATGCCTCATCACCATCTTCCTTAGGCTGTATGTTAAGAGCATGCTTAGTAATGAGCATATATCTATGCATGGGTTTTTCAGTGTCAACATCACTACAATCCTCCATGGTGGCATTTCATCATCATTCGAACTTATGCTCTCTATGTCACTATTATCCATAACAATCATAGTCTTTTTATTGGGACATTAAGAAGTAATATGCCCATATCCTTGACACTTGAAACACTTAAAATCATGTGATTTAGAATATGATTTAGTGACAGTTTTACCTTCGAAAACAATAACTAAATCCTTTACCTTTGCATTTTCTTTAGGTTTTAAGGCAACTTTGTCATTCTTCCAATTTGACTTCCATGAAGAGCTAAAAGTCAAACCATATTTAGAAGTGCCCTTAAACTTTAATGCCTTTCCATCTTGATAGCTTTATTCAACAATTCCTCTATCTCCATATAATGATGCAATTCCACCATATCAGCTATCTTTTTATTCAAACCATAAATGAATCTAGTCATAGTTACCCATGGTCTTCCTCTATATTAGCCCTAATTAGGGTTATCTCTATTTCTTTCTAGTAATCCTTTACATTCATGGATCTTTAAGCTAGTCCTTGCAACTTTCTATACAAGTCCCTATAATAATGTCTGGGTATGAACCTTTTGCTCATTAAACCTTCATTTCTTCCCATGGTTGAATAGGTCTCTCACCATTCCTATGCCTATTAATCACAAATTGATCCCACTAAGTACTAGCATAATCTGTGAACTCAACTATTGCTAGTTCAACATTCTTTTCCTCGGAGTAACTATGATAATAAAAAACATGTTCTACTCTCTCCCACTCTAAGTACAATCTTTTTCCTTTTCCTATTACTACTTTTATCATAATAAGAATCATTTTTTCCTCTTTCTCAACCATGTGATTTCTAGAGAATCTAAGATTGGATAGGGACTTTGAATTATCTAATCTCATATTTAGAAGCTTGAATTTGTCTAGGATAACCTTTACAAACAACTTGATATTGATTTCAACATTATCTCTTCCTCTATTCTTGTTTTAAACTTGTGAAAAAAATTTGTTAGGAATAAAACAAATTAGTTTTCAATTACATACTCCCTTACATGTTTACACTCAAGATTTGATACTTAATCACTTATGTTTCACTAAATTTTGGCTTTTTTTGATAATATTATCATATCTCTTAAAAAAATTTTACGAGTAAGATACTCGCGATACTATGGAATATTCAAACTTAATTACAAATATGGACAACTTGACACCTTGTGGTATAAAATGCCAATATGACTTTTTCCTTGAATATTTATGATTTTTTGGATTGCATATCGGCATAAATACCACATTGGAATTGCTAAAAGTATACATGGTCAACTTCCCAAATTTAATGAAAAACTCTCGAAAGATTCTTAAAAATGAGAAATTTGATCATGATAACATTTGTAGAAACAAATTTCAAAATTTCACTAGTATAAAATTGAAAGCTAATTATTTTACCCTGATATTTGACTTTATTAGCAAGATTTGTTCTCTATAACCTTTAAAATGGCACTAATTTTGTCATGTGCATCTACAATCATTTAAGTGCAACTAAATAGATCTTGCAATTATCCACTCCACCTAAAGGAAATTCTCCCCAACTAGGACAAGTACCTAATTTTCTATCTTAAACTTTTTGGATTATTAAGGAATGGCCCTAGATAAAATTAGGTGTCTATAGTTGCCTTTTTTGGCCGTTGCTGAGAATTAGGAATGAGCCAAAGACCAAATAGGCACAATAGTGTCGAAGCCATATAAGCTTTTTTAAAAAGTTTTTTTTTCACATATATATACACCAATTGCATCATTTTTTCATACATATATAACCAACTGCATCAATTTTTCCATTTAATGCCAATTTCACTAAAAGATAGTCATCAGCTACTCTTGGGCTTGGTGCCAATTTTGAAGGGATATAGCCATCATCTACTTTTAGGTTTGGTGCCAATTTCGATTAGGCTGAAGCCATCACCTACTTTTGCATTTGGTGCCTATTTCGATTGGGCCAAATCATCTGCTTTTGAGCTTAGTGCCAATTTCATCAGGAAATAGCCATCATCTACTCTTGGGCTTGGTGCCAATTTTGATTAGGTCAAAGTCATCTTCTACTTTTGGGTTTAGCACTAATTTTGATTAGTTCGAAGCCATCATCTATTTTTGGGCTTAGTACTAATTTCTATTAGGCCAAAGCCATCATCTACTTTTGGGTTTAGTGCCAATTTGAATTAAGCTGAAGCCATCATTTACTTTCATGCTTAGTACTAATTTTGATTAGGCCAAAGCCATCATCTACTTTTGGGCTTAGTGCCACTATCATCGGGAAATAGCTATCAGCTACTCTTGTGCTTGGTGCTAATTTTGAAGGAACATAGCCATCATATACTATTGGGCTTTTCATTATGGATGCCAACATCAACTAGCTACTATTTTGACTAGTTACATTGGGTGTTTATTTCAGGGCCAATTTTTTCAAAGCCTTATTTACCTACCTGACATAGTATTGCGTGAAGAGGAGATAGATTTCTTCATAGCCTTCTTCACCTACCTGACAATAGGATCGCGTGAAAAGGAAATAAAAATCTATTGAAGCTTTGAAAATTCTTTTAAATGCTTCGAATATCACCATCAAAGCTTTGAAAACTTTTTTGAATGCCTCGAATATCACCATTGAAGCTTTAAAAATTTTTTTAATTGCTTCAAATATCACCATCAAAGTTCTAAGCTTTTTTCACCTACTTAACAATAAAATTGTGTGAAGAGGTGATAGATTTCTATCAAAATTTTGAAAATTCTTTTCAATGCTTCAAGTATCATTATTAAAGCTTTGAAAAGATTTTTTATTGCTTCGAATATCACTATCAAAGCTTCTTCAGAGCCTTTTTCATTTACCTAGCAATAGGATCGCATGAAGAGGTGAACCTTTCTCACCTACATGACATAGGATTGCAGTGAAAAGGCCATAGATTTTTTTGAGGGATTGTTCAATTTTTCTTAAAAAATCATCACATATCAAATATCAAATTAGTGTTTATCAGTTCAAAGATATAAATTATGCAATTAGATAAATATCTGCTCAAGGCACATTCGCATACTCTTATTAGAATCATGGAAAGTATCATATCAAAATTCTAGGATTTATGGAATGAGATCACCTTCTTATTCTAACCTTGGAGAGGATCTACTTGATCAAAATCTATAAAAATTTTGAAATAATTACAACCATGAATTTTACAATATAAAGGATAATGAATATGCTATTTTCATTAGAATGTTAAAGTTATCTTATGATCGATGGTCACCCTTCGAGACATCTTTTAATGAGATAAAGAAATGAATTTAGAGGCATAAAGGGGGTGCCACTACTAAAATTTGAATTGAAACAATTGGTTCAATAAGGTTTGGGTTTATCAAGACCAAATTTAGGTGGATGTTCTTTTAATAGAAGTTCCTTCAAAAGGAAATAATCAACTTATGACATAATTTTAATCTTCGAATACAATAGCCTAATAGGTGTAATGAGTGTTAGTAAACACCAAGTTTCAAGGAGTTGATTTAAAAGGCCTTTGGTACATGTCAATTCTCAAGGTTGGATACAAAAATTCTAAAGTTTATTTTGAAAGGAATCGATATTTGGGTATTTGGTTCAACTTTTCACTATTATTATGAAATTTCCAAAAGGTTTGGGATAATTTTTGAATTAGCATGGAAGGGTTCTTTTTCTTTTTATGGCTATCTTTGCCAACTTAGGAGCAATTCCATAGCTTTTAAGGTTGCCCTTTAACATTCTTGGGAACTAAAAATTCATCCAAAAAGATGAATTTGAAAGGAGCTTCCTAAGAATGGCCCCATAACTCAAATAGTTATGTTTGATCAAAATGGACTTTGTTAGATACGTAATAGAGGCCATGGTCCAAGGTTTAGAAAGAAAGGATAAATAGGCCTAAATCAAATGTTCAAAGGTAATTGAATCAATGTTATTTCTTTAAGAAGGGATTTAACCTATCATTTCTTTCAAGACGAGCAAATATTCATCTTTTATCTTTTTTGCCTTTCACTTTTCTTTGTTTTGCTTTTTTCCTTTTTCTTTTGTTTTTTTCATTCGTTTATTTTTTATTTTTATCATATTTTTCTTCATTCTTTATCTTGAAAGAATTTAAAATTTTCTTCATTCTTGGAATATTTGAACTTTAATTTTGAATTTTATTCAGTCTTTAAAATTGGCCACATGACATCAGATCTATTTTTCTTGTAACTTTGAATTTTCATTTCAAATAAAAGCATTTGAACTAGCAAGTATTTTGTTAGGAAAAAGGGTTGTTTTCTTTCTAAAATCATTTTGAATATCTTAAAACATAATGTTGTACTCAATTTTTAAAGGCGTAATGTATGGCCCTTAACATTTTCAGTTTCACAACTACTAATGAATCTTGATTTTGGTTGAGCTTTCGAGAAAGAAAATGAAATTGGCATGGAGAAACTTCAAATCTTATATCTTATGTATCAGGCATTCATTTTGAAAGGTTTTGTTCAAAGAAAAAAGAGAGTACTTCCTCATGTTTACTCTGATTCTTCCTAAATCAAGGATTTGGAAGACTGTCATAAAAATTATGGTAAAAGTTTATCTAAATAAATGAGATCTCATAATTGCTATCATTATTTCAAACCATGTCAAACTATCAATTTCTAAAACTTTTAGGAGTATAACCTATTTGTTCAATCTTTAAGGAATCCATAAAAAATAACATTTGAATTTATAAGATCTATAGTTTTGAAAAGTCTATGGTTGAATGAAAAATCTATGGTTGAATGTCTAGGATAATCATAGAAGTGAAAGTAAAGCTAAGAGAGTTCAACCTAATGGTGATCATCTACCAAAGAAAAACTTCTCAAAATGTTATTGTTATCCTAGATATTAGACATCATTATTAACAAAATTTAGGGTTAATGATACATACAAAGTTTTACAAACCAAAATTTATTTCAGAATTCATAATTTCTAAAAAGAAATATATAGAGTTTTGAAGTGAAAATAAAAATTGCCCTTAATTGGCATACTACTGTAAGATCAATGGCTTTTAAACTAATCATCCTTGATACGCATCCATTAACTCACCAAATTTTGCAAGGTTACATTTTTGAGAGCTTGTACTTTATTTTTGAATGCACTGCAATTTTCTGTGGAATGACTTTCCACCTCTTATTGATACTCACATCTAACACTTGAATTGTACCATTCTAGGTAAAGAGGTCCTCTAGGCTATTATGAGACAGTGGAAATCATCTGATTCTGAACGAGTAAAGAAAAGAGCTCAATGTAGGAAATCAATAGGGCAAGGTACACCTTCATCTTTTTTTCTGCTTTTGACAATTGCCTGAACTTTCTTCTAAGTCTTTTTACCTTTTAGAACTCGATGTCAAAAAAGTTTACACGCTATGGGGTCATTGAGTGATGAAAAGCTAAGGGTGAGGACACCGTCTAAATGTATTTCCTTGTTTTATCAACTCATTATGATTTTGGCTTCCATTGGCCATGACTTGTTCGTATTTAATGATAGGATCACTCTCTCATCCCACATATGCCACTAGGCTATTGTCCATGATCTTTGCCATTTTTATGCCATGTTCAATTCTTTCTAAAGCAAACAAAATATTTGTGAACTCAGATAACACATTTCTTTATTAATGGGAGGTGGTTAAACATGTGAACCTATGTCTCTTCATCTATGCGCATATTCTTCACAGCTCTCATTAGTATTCTTTCTCATGTTTTGGAAGGTTTCTTAATCTGAAGCAATTTCCAACCTATGCTCATATTATCGTAAAAATGCTCGAGTTAAGTCCCTCTATGTGCTCAATTGGGTTCTTTCTAATTGGAAGTACCATTTCAAAGCTCACCCTCTCAAGCTTGGGACATATTTTTTGAACTTCAGAATTTTAGACTTTGGTAGGATAAGTAGATTAGGCACTAGACTACGATAATCAAATTAATACTGCTAAAGGGCTTATTCTTTTCCATGACTTTTAACCTTTTTTCAAGAAGCTGTAACTTTCATTTTTTGATTTCTGCTCTAGTTAGCCTTTCGTCCTTCTACTTATGCCTTTCTTTTTCATTGAAGCTAGGAGCTATTGACTCTTTTTGTGTGGCAATGATTTTTACATCTACCCCTTGTGGAATGGTATGAGAATTAATATTAATGGTTGGTGGTGAATTAGGTGGAGGCATATTTAGTTACGCATCCTAGGTGTTTGCCATTTGTGTATCTTGAATATTGGTTGGTGGTCTTTCTGCATCACTTCCTTAGGTACCTCAATAGAAATGCTGGTAATACCTTTTGAATATTGGCAAACTGGTTCCTTTGTCTTAAGTGGTTCCATCAAACTTAAAGTTTATGCTTGCATTTTTTCCTGTTTTGTGGTACTTTTCATTTAGTGATTTGTGTTACTTTACCTTGAAATGAAAAAAAAAAGAACTTAGATTAGTTTGCATGAATATATGTCTTGTTTACATAAATCTTTATTATCATCCATCTATACATGTCAATGAACAAAAAAATTAAGGTATGAATTAATGAATAGATAAATGAATGATGAATAGAGCAACATCTAACAAGACAAATTGGATGTCAAGCAATAGGCTAAATATCAAACATAGAGATTATTATTAAGGTAAGAATCTGTGGAATTTGAGTTATGATTCAGCATTGTTGCTTCATTAACCAAACTCTAATTTATTCATTGTTGGCATACAAAAATATATTTACATAATTCAAAAAGTAACAAAAAGAACTAGTTAAACACTTTAATTTCCTAAAGAATCCTTGTAGATTCTAGTCATTCTTTTTAAACCCTATATTAACAATGCCAACCTAGTAGACAAAAAGTTATCTTTATAATCCTTAAATTGCCCAATGCTTTTAACAATGCAACGGGAGTTTAGAAACAACATTCGATTTGAGCTTAACTCAGATTATACCAACATCAAGTAGCTTTTGAAGTATGTCTCTATTGATTGTTCTTGTATTCTTGTATGGTATTTACAATGTTCATCAATGTTATAACTTTTAGGATAAGGGGGTTAGTATGGAAAAACATATTCAGGAGTAGCGAGTTAATTTTTAAATAGGAAAGAATATAATTCTAACATAGGTTAGTGGAACCGAATCAAATTGATATTTCAATCATGGTTTTTGCTTAGTATGATCTTCAGAAGATGATAGAGTAGTGTTAGAAAACAAAGCAAGGTTAGCAAGAAAACTAATTTGTATAGGTGTGGAAGTGGGTGGCTTTATTTCAATCATGTAAATAAACCAGGGATTAGAATCTTTGTCTAGCAGTATGCTTGATCGAGCCTTTAAATCTTGAACTTCCAAGGGTTAAGTTAAAGAGATCGGCGGCTCTTAGGGATCATCTAGAAGATATTTGATGATTTTTGTCAATTTGAACAATTATAGCTTCATTTCTCAAATTTCATTTTCTATTCCTCTGACTATTTCCTTTAAAGCCTTTACTTGTGCTTCTAATTAACCTCCCAAACTTCGATTTTCTAGATCCATTGAGGATAAGGATGCTTTTAGGGAAATTCCTTTTTTGTCCCATATAGAATCTTAACCATCTTTATCATTTTGTTGAGCAGGTTTTTTGTTTCCTAGATTTCATGATGAAACTCCTCTTAGATGGACTCTATTGCACTAATTCTTGCCTCTAAATTCTTATCCATGTCTTAATCCTTAAAATATAATAAATAAAATGAATTTAGCATGTAATGGAATATAAACAAACAAATAACTAAAAAAAATGTTTGAATGTATTTACAAATTTCCATGAAATATAGATATAATGCAAAAATTAAAAACAAAAAATCCTAACACTATCTTCCTTCTTTCACTTCTTTTTTTTTGCTCAAAAAAGACTATGAAATCCCTTTTTCTAGTCATATGAATTTTTATTTTAAAGGAAATAACAACTACCAAAAGAAAAAGGCAAAATAGCAAATCAAGGCAAAAAAGAAAAATAAAATTTATCATAGAAAAATAATGTATGCTTATTGATATCAAGGAAATATAATTATAAGAGTAAAAGGTTAGAATTATTCCCACATGTGTACCTAATTTGGTATCTTTAGAATCGTGTATGGCTCTAACTAGGTAAGGCCTTTACAATTTATTACATGAAGTTTGGGTTGGACACCTAAATAGGTTCTCAAATTGATCCTGAGTTCAGAAAGAACTAATGAGGTGCCCTAGTCCTTACCCACCGTGGGTTTATGTTGGATAGCGTCCAATTTGAGTGGGAATATCTTCCATGCTTGTTGTCAACGTTCCATGTGCCCAGCCTTTACAAACTTTGGATGATCTGAAGGGCCAAAGCGCGCCCGACTTAAAAAATATTTTGATGTTTGACATGAAGGAGTAAAGGACTGTCAGACGAATCACTCATCTGACTAGTCTTGGATAGCCACCATGAAGTGGCCATAAACTTAGAGTCACCACCGATCATTTTAAGTTAGGCATGATCAGATGCCTATTGAAAATACCAGAGATTCGTTGTTTTAGGTTCGAGAGTTGGTTACATGTGAGGAAGGGTTAGCACCCCCACAATGCTCGAAAATAAGTACCATCTAACTATATCTTACTTAAATCTCGGTTTCCTCGATTCTATTTTTATCATTATTTAAATATAATTCCCTCTAGTGCATGAAATTTTGTAAAGATACAAGTCTGGGTTTTAATGAAAAATTTATCACCTATGCACCTCAGAGAGGTGAGAAACATAGAGGTTTTTGATGAAAATGATCTCTGGATAGTTTTTCTTAAAAAAAATCAAATATCTCATGTCCAACACTGGAAAGATACTGACACAAGATACCGTTTTGTGATTCTGAAAATAAATTTTTTTAAAACATGAATGCTCAAGGTCCCTACAAGAGGAAACGCATTAGTAAGATAGGAAAGAAAGCAATAAATGAATCAACACAAAAATAAAACACATAAGATAAAAAAAGGGGTGATCGAAATGTATCTCATAGTTATCTTCGATTATTGATGAATAGCCAAGATGACAACATTGAGACTTAGTCGGATTTAGTGGAAATTTAAGGAGAAAAAATTTTAGTGACTTGAGGATGTCCTAAAAAGAAGTTTGAATTTTAGAAGGAATATGGAGAGCGGGGTTGGAGTATCCCCGAAGGTGAAAATTTGATGTCATATTAAGGTAAAAGCGGGGTTGGAGTATCTCCTTAGAGTAATGGTGTTAAAGTGTCCCCAAAAATGGAGGTTTGATATTGGATTTAAGTTAAAAGCGAGGTTGGAGTATCCCTTCAGAATAGTGGGGTTGAAGCATCCTCGAAAATAAAAATCTTCGATGTTAAAAGGAATGGGTCATATTTTTGAAAAAAGAGAATCTTTAAAAATCAAGAGCCAAAGTTTTGCCTAAAATGTTCCTCTTTTGTTTAGCCTTGGTCCTAGTCTAAAGGGCTTAGGCCATGGGAATGAGCTGAGTAGATCATGAGGCGTTCGAACGCCTCAATAAGAGCATTTCGAAAATTAGGCTAGAAATTGGGGATAGCGTTGCGTCATTTCTCCTTCTAAATTTATTTTGAGCTCATCCGGAGGTCCTCAAGGGTAAACAAGGTACCATTGGAAAGGTAACTCGGTGAGGATTAATGTAAAAAATTCCAAAAATCCTAGAAAATCACTTTTTGGGTAGAATTAATTTTTGAACTTCAGCTTGTCTCGACACTGGCAGCATGTACAGGGTAAAGGTTTGATGGACTTTGAAAAATCATTTCAGATTCATCCAGAATCGTTAAAATGTGAATAATACCTTTCCGTAAAGGGAATTTCATGAAATCTATGGAAAATAGTAAAGGGATTCAAAAATGTTGTTTGTTGGGCCCAAACAGCCCGAATGATAAACTTCTCATGGATCCAGGGGTTCCAGATAGTGAAGATTCAAAAAATCATAACTATTTCATCCGAGATGATATGAAAGTAAATGAGATATCGTTGGAAAGGTAATTCAAAACCCTTCAAGGGAAAAATATCAATACATTCCAGATAAATCATTTTTTATTTTTAAATAATTTTTCAAAACTATAGCGCTATGTTGCAAGAACAAAATGGGGGAGGTGTTTGGTATTTTTGGTTATTCATTGGGTTGACCTTGGGCCATGGATGTTTGAACATCTGTGATCAAGATGAGGGGTTGAAATGGGTATCATGAGTTCATTCCACAATCCTGAAGTAGTGTAGGATGATGAAACAACCCGTTAACCATGCCATCATAAGGGTGTCTGGCTAAGGACCAAGGATTCACATTTTTCAAACAAAAAACTTCATTTCATTTTTTTGAAAACTAGCATTCTTATACTCATTCTTCCATGAATCTAGAACTGAATGCTTGCTTTACCCCCAAGGTTGGAAAACCAACTTCATAAAAATCTTAAGCCCATGTTATTCTCCATGTATGGGAGCTAGCATATGCCTAACTTGGGGGTACTCTTTGAAATCAGGTTTTCTAGCAATCAAACAAACATCTAAACACAAACAAAGTTCCACAAACATGATACAGAACATGGAGAACATGTATGCACAAAAAAAAATGCATGAAGATGATAGATAGATGCATGAACATACTTAGGATGAATATGCTGAAAAAAAAAACATTTTTATTTCATGGAACCTATTAAGTTGCTAGGAAATGTATGAGCATACCTATGACATGTTAAGATACAGGTGTGAATGTGGAAGGAACATGGCAAGGTCACATGGACAGAGGTTGTTATGGTGATGAAAATGCAAAGGAGCATGCTTAGTTAACCAAACAGCATGAAGGCACTAAGAAGAACATCAAGATCCTAAACTACCACAACCAAAGTCACAAAAAAAATGCATAGGAGTCTTAGGGTGTCCATAAAAGCATAAAAAGGGTTTACTAAGATGATGTTAATGACAAAACAAAAACTACAAAGATCAAGATAGAGGGGATATGCCAAAAAACTTAAACTTCTCTTTATCTCAAAGTAGTGACTGTAGGCTCAATTTCTTCCTTCTCTTTGCTATTATTTAGCAAGAAAAGGATGAAAGGAAGTCACTTTCTGGTGGTATGGTTGATGGTAAGGCTTTTTAAGGATCAAAATAAGTGTAAAGTTAAGTTCTTGAAGGTTTTCCAGTGGTGTTTAGGGGTAGCTACAGGAATAGAGTATGAGAGTTAATGAAATAGTGTTTTGGAAATGTTTTTAGGGTTAAGAATGGCTAGAGGATTTGTGGGGATGGGTGAAGAGTTTTCTGGGATAGCTGAAGAGTTTTTTTTATAGTTGGGAGCCTTTTTTTCTAAGATAGCTTCCTCTGAGATCACTTGTTCTCTTGGTTTAGCCTTTCTTTTTAGAAGACAATGCAAAGGGCCTTATTAATTTTTCTTCTGTAGCAGGGCATATGTTCAGCTACCATGTTCAGTTGACTTCCTTCTTATTGGTTCTGTCATGCTGATCAAGGGGGCAAAAAGGTTGTGAAAGCTTGCAAGCTAGAGATATGCCTGCCACCCTCTTATACCCTTATATTTTATGAAAATAACTTTGTCATTGATTGTTTGGTCTCTAAAACTTGTTTAAATCCAGTCATTGGCGCAAAGTCAATGTTTGTAATGCTTTATGATGGTTTATTGGTGCTAAAACATGTTTAAATCAGGTTTTTGAAGGCTGAAAAATGGCTCTAACTAGGCAAAAATGTCTTGGTGTATTGATACAGAACATGTTGTATCGATACACAACTCCTGAGTATCGATACAATGAGTTATGTATCAACACTAAGGGCAAAAAAAATGTTCTTAGTCTCGAGACTTAGAGGCCAGTATTGATACTCCATGGATTTTTACTGATACTCATGCTTGTGTATCAATACATTTTGCCAAAAATCACAATTTTAGCTACTGCCAAGACTTGTATCGATACAATCATGCTAGGTATCGATACCACACCTTAGGTATCGGTACCAAACCCTCATGTATCAATACTACACATGGAAATTCAAAATTTTGGTCACGTGAAAGCCCCGTGACAGTGTTTAAGCACCCATATGACTAGTACATACCTTAGGTTCCTCTAGTTATCTTATCTTGGTCACAAAAAGAGGAAAATTGCCCCATTTTTTTAATTTTTCGTTAAAGCAATCCATAGGCATTTTAGGCCTTCCCCAAAAAACTTTGTTACCAGGTGACATGTCACCCAACAATCATCCCCTAACTTTATTTCTTTATATATTTTTTGATTTTGTCACTTTTTACCTAACTCCTAAGATACCAAAAACTGGTCCAGACAAAATGAGGTGTCTGCAGCTGTCCCTCTTTGACCGTTGCCAAGTATTAGGAATAGGGGAAAGATAAATAGGCACCATTTTGTTGGACCAGTGTGTTAGGCTATTTTTTTTAGTGGGAAAGAAAAGGTGTCCTGCTCTTTGAGAACTAAAATGAATGGAGGACCACCAGCTTCTGTGGGCTTAAAAGAAAAAGAAAAGGCATCCTACTCTTTAAGGACTAAAATGAAAGGGGTGCCACCAGCTTTTGTGGGCTTAAAAGAAAAAGAAAAGGCATCCTACTCTTTGAGGACTAAAATGAAAAGGGTGCCACCAGCTTATGTAGGCTTAAAAAAAAAAGAAAAGGAATCCTACTCTTTGAGGACTAAAATGAAAGGAGTGCCACCAGCTGATGTAGGCTATAAAAGAAAAAGAAAAGGCATCCTACTCTTTGAGGACTAAAATGAAAAGGGTGCCACCAGCTTGCGTGGGCTTAAAAGAAAAAGAAAAGGCATCCTACTTTTTTAGGACTAAAATGAAAGGCGTTCGGACAAAATTAGGTGTCTATACCTTTAATGAGGATAACACCTTGAGCAAGTGTAAGAATTTACACCCGATAGGCTTTTCACTGGCCCAGACAAAGGCAACACCTTAGAAGGCAGACTTAATTTGCACCCTCATAAACTATTGGGTACCTATGCCCCCTCTATATACCTGGAAGAGAATCTAATGCATATGAATATGCACAGTATGTGCGAGGGAACAACATACCTCTTATGACTCAACACTTTTAAAAATAATAAAAACCTATCCTAAATGCCCCATAAAAATAACGCTATAAAGGAAACAAAAAGGTTAGTGAAGAAAATGAAAATATACTAAAATTTTTGTATAAATAAAAAAATTAATAATTTTTTGAAAAATCGAGAATTATAGTTAAATACTGGATGAATCTGAATTAATCAAAACGCAGTTAACACTAATTAATTTTAGGCCTGACTTTCTAACTTGTCCCTAATGGAGTTGCTAAGTTGTTGTAACAAGGCCTAGATATGAATCGTAACTAGCCCAACTTAAAATGGCAGATATGCCCCTTATTCTTATGTACATTAATATATCATTATTCTTTTATCTTTAGGGGCATATTTCATTATTATGTAGGAAAAATTGATCAAATGCATAGCGAAATTTTAAAATTTTTTAATCCAATCATACTAAATCTTGTTGTTATATACAATAAAACCATCTTAGTTGAAAATCTGAAGATGCAGTCCAAGAATTCCTAAATCCATGTGAAAGCTTCAACCAACCAACCTTCACCATTATTCTCAAATTCCTAAATGGTAGTGTGTGGGCACTCTTTGTCTCATTCAACTTTGGATTTGTACAGCTTGATTCTCCTTATTGGCCACCTTGTGCCAATAGGTCTAAAATCACACGATACTATGATTAGGAACCTTCAGGTATGGCTCATGGTCTTAGAAAAAACCCTAGGCATAAGCCTTTTATTTATATCAGGTAATAAGGTAGCCATAATTTTAATTTTTTAATTAAAATAATTATTTTATTAATTCCATAAAACCTATATATGGTGCCAACCTTAGTGGGGGTGCCTGTTGTAATTTGGCTTAAACCATTGTGTCCGTGGATAATATTTTGGCCTAAATTTATTTTAGAGAATTTAGCCCATTTAATCTGAATAATAATTAATTAGGATTAATCAGTTAATTTTATTTAGCCCAATAATTTTTCATAACTCCAATTCTAATTCGAAATAAAATCATTGCAATTTTATTCAAATAGGATAATTATGTATTAATTAACAAAACAAAATTAACTATAATAAAATAATTAATTTAATTGTAAATTAAAATATATAAATAAAATAATTGTGTTAATTTATTTAGAATATTATCCAAATTTGATTTGTAAACAAATATTTAAACAAGTCTTAATAGATATTAAATTAATTATAAAAATAATTAATTTCCCATATTGATTTAATTTAAATTAATTTTTATATTTATCAAAAGATAAATATAATTAATTTAAGTTACTAATTGTTGTCTAAATAAATATTTAATCAAATTAAATATATAGTCTAAATAAATAACACCAAAACGTCACTTTCATTTATTTATCGAAGAAAATGCCCACAGTCTTGAAATGAGTGAATTTGATGTACCACTTCACCATATTGAGAATCTTCTATCTTTGGATATTTTGATTAATAACCAATCATTAAGGAATTATATTAAGCTAAAGGAAATACCAATCGGACATATATAATTAGGCTCCAACAATTTATGTATTAATTATTCTATCCTGAATAATTAATAACATAATTATTAATCACATAGTCCTGCCACTAAAGACTTAAGACTGCACTCACAATTATATATCATATTACATAAGTTTTATAAATAGCCTTTTAGTCCAATAGCCTTGTCATTTGTGTAATACCCTTATATAATATCCGTGATCAACATAAGGTAAAAAATATGTTTTACCTACTTGATCACCTTATCTTAAAGTTCCATTATACTCACCACGTGAAAATAATTGTTAACCATGTGTCAACAATTTATCATTTAACATACAAATAACTAAGGCCTTGTCAATTTTAATGATACTATATAATGCCTTTTAAGAGGAAAACCTTAACCCTTTATGAGATCTATAATTCCATATCTATATGTAAAGCTTTCATCAAATATAAGTCATATGCCCTATGGGTTTAGTAGCTTACTACTTTAAGACATTTTAGCTTTTGAAACATCAAAGCATGCAAGTTATACATATGGAGTCAATTGCTTACTCAAGATTAAGGTAATTACATAATGAATGTCAAAAATGAATTAATCCATGTAAATGGACTTATTAATGGAATAATTTCACTTTGGTCTAGTCTAATATATCACCACCTCTAGGTAATATATCCATGTCTCTATTTAGGAGTCAAACTGCTCCAGATGACTAAGACAAGGCATCTCCCTTATTGGATTTAGATGACATAATAGTCTTAACAAATGTTAATTGCTCACATTAATCCCATAGACTATAGACTATCAATTTAGACTACTTACTTTAAAATGTTGTCTTCCTACATATAAAGTCCATTATATGCAACATTTTAATGGTATAAACACTAGTTAACAAGCCATATTTGTTCACGTTTACTATAACATGTAAATCTAAAAGAGTATAGAATAGCAATGATATAATGAAAACTCGAATATATACAAATAATCAATTCAAATTAATGAAATACATCAAAATATGTTTTATCCTTAAGGTATTCCTAATAATCTCTCACTTGCTTTAAAAGAGTAAATGAGTCATGTTTTGCATCCCTATACCTTTAATGCATCTTTTGAAACTCCTAGCCACTAGTGTTTTAGTAAAGAGATCAGTAAGGTTGTCATTGGACATAGTTTTGCAGACATCAACAACTCTTTCCATAACTAGCTCTCTTATAATGTGGTATTTCTTTTCTATATGTTTTGTACTCTTATGGTGTCTAAATTCCTTGGTATTTGCTATTACCGTACTATTATCACAATAAAATATAATAGGTCTGTCCATACCAAGAATTAGCTTAAGGTCTCTAGGGAACTTGTGAAGCCAAGTTGCTTCTTTGTATGCTTCAAAGATAGCCACATATTCAGTTTACATCATGAAGTTAGCTGTACAAGTTTGTTTTACATTTCTCCACATAATGGCACCTTCTTCTAGGACAAATACAAACTTAAAAGTTTATTTCCTTGAATCCTTACAAGTTTGGAAGTCTAAATCTGTATATTCCATGGGTGTTAAGTCTCTTCCAGAATATACCAAAATATAGCTCCTTGTTCGCTTAAGATACTTGAGTATATGTTTCATGGATTTCAAATGTTGTTACAAGGGTTTGACTGATATTGACTTACCATACCAATAACATAACAAATACTTAGTCATGTGCAAAGCATAGCATATATGAGACTACCCACAGTGGATGCATAAGGGACTTTCTTCATATGCTCTCTCTTTTTATATGTCTTAGGGTAATCATCCAATGAAAGAGTGAATCCTGCCATAAAAGGTTATAACCCTTCTTGGCATTTTGCATTGCATACCTTTTAATAATTTTATCAATGTATAAAGCTTTGGACAAAGCTATTATCCTTTTCTTTTGATCTTTAAAAAGATGAATGCCTAGAACATAATTAGCTTCCCTTAAATCCTTCGTGTCAAACTGTTACAACAACTATAGGTTGATCAATGGCAAGTTCCTTACATCATTCCTAATGAGTAGCATGTCATCAATGTATAAGACTAGAAAAACCAATTTGTCTTCTTTAATAAATTTATAAACACAAGGTTCATCAACATTTTGCTCAAACTGAAAGACCTTGATTGCTTGGTCAAATCTTTGGTTCCATGAGAGTAAGGCTTGCTTTAATCTATAAATGGATCTAAGCAACTTGCAAACTTTCACTTCTTAGCCTTTTACTACAAACTCGTTTGGTTGTACCATATAGATGTTTTGGTCAAGATGGCCATTGAGAATGTAGTCTCAATGTCCATTTGCTAGATCTCGTATCGAGAGCCATAGAAAAGGATACAAGAATGCGAATAGACTTTAGCATCATAATAGGCAAAGAGGTTTCATCAGAGTCGACACTAGCTTTTTGTGTGTCTCTTTACTACTATTCTAAACTTAAAGATTTTGACTTTTCCTTCAACGTTCTTATTTCTCTTGTAAACCCACTTACACCTTATGGGTATTACTCTGTTGGAAAGGTCTATAAGCTCCCAGATGGAATTAGATTTCATCTAATCCATATTAATGTTCATAGCCATTTGCCAGAGCTTAAAATCAATATCATTCATAGCTTTATCATAGGTGACTAGATCATCTTCATTTTACATGGCCTTAGATTGAGAAATCTCACCATCATACATGAAGAAATTAGGTTTCTTAGAAACTTGTCTATTATGACAAAGCTTCCTAGATGGTTGCTCGTGTGCATATCTTTTTTGGTACTGGTAACAGAATCCAAGACTGAAATCTATAGAGCAACTTTATTTCTGGACAGTTCCTCGAGCATCACTTTACTTCAAGGCTCAAAGTCATTCATATAACTTTTTTCAAGAAAGGTTGCATAGGTTGATACAATGACTTTTTGTTTCTTCAAGTTATAAAATAGTCCTCACTTTGTCCACTTGGGATTCCCTAAAAATACACATAATTCTGAATGAGATTCTAACTTCTTTGCTTCCTTATCCAATACATGTACTGTGCACCCCTATATTCTTATATGTCCAAGGGAGGGTTTTTTGCCCTTCACAATTCATATGGAGTTTTAGGAGCTAACTTACTTAGAACCTAGTTTATAATGTAAAATGTTGTGTATAGTGCATATCCCCAAAAGGATATTAAGAGTTTCAAATAATTTATCATGGATCAAACCATATCCAATAAGGTCTTGTTTCTTTTCTCTGATACACCATTTTGTTGTGGAGTTTTTGGTCTAGTCAATTAGGATAAAATCTTATTTTCTATAAAGTCCTATTTTTCTCTTTGTTACACCATTCACCACTTCGATCGAATCAAAATGTTTTAATGTATGTACCTAATTGCTTCTCCACTTTTGCATGATAATATTTAAATTTACAAAGGTTTCACTCTTTCAGTGCGTCAGATACACATATCGAGACCTTGAGTCATCATCTATGAATGATTCATAGTACTCATATCTTCCTCATACTTTGACATTTATGGGCCACTTTTAGAAGTTTTTTGGCCCTTATACTTGTTGCTCTAAAAGACTTTTTAGTTATTTTACTTTTAGGACAATATTCATAGTGGGGAAGACGTATCTTCTTTAGAGATTCTAATGGATCATCATTTACTAATCTTTGAATCCTTTCTTGGCTAATTTGACTAAGTTTTAAATGCCAAAGGTATGCCTTATTGGAGTGAAAAGTTTTTAACCTTTTAAAGTTATTTGTTAATTCAATGCCTAGCAGTGAGTACATCTTTGGTTTTGATCAAATAAAGATTACCATCCATTCTTCTAAGACAGATAAAAGACTTGATTTTAATAATCACTATAGTTTTATTAAAAGAAAGTAAATAATAATCTTTAATTAAACAAGCTACCAAAATAAGGTTACTCTTAAAACTAGGAACATAAAAACAGTCTTTTAACAAAATAAATATAAATTTCTTAAAATGAAGACATACATCTCCCACTACTTCTGCTAACTCTATGCTCCCACTACCGATTCTTAATAAGAGTTTCCTATCAAGCAGATATCTCATTTGTTTGAACCCCTGCAAAGAAACACAAAACATGATTAGTGGCTCCAGAATCAATGACCCAAGTGTCTTTTGAATCTTTCACTAACCAAGCTTTAATGTGTAGAAGATCCTTACCCTCTAGGAATTCCTTGCAAGTCTTCTTAAAGTGACCAACCTTAATAGAAGTATTTTGACTTTTTAGGGTCTTTTTGGCTTTTTCTTTTTTTTTTCTTCTTACCTTTTGATAAAGGAGGAATGAAGGACTTAGAAGCCTCTTGCTTTTTAAAATTTTGCTTTTCTTTTTCTTGCTCCCGAAACTAGAATTACTTGGGTTAGTGGCCATCATTGAGCATTAGCTTATAAGCCTGTAACTTTTTCATGAGCTCTTAAGACCTAACTCTTTGCTTCCTAGATTATACACAACTCGGAAGCTCATAAAATACCTAAAAAATTTCTTTAACACCATCTTAATTTGGGTGTTATATTTAAACTCAGCACCATTTTCAGCAGCCTCAGCAAAGTATCCTATAAATGTAAGCATATGATCCTTTACTGGAGTTCTTACTTTTTACTTACAGTTCATTAAATTTGTAATAGCAGATTGTCTAGCCAACTTGACTTGGCCTTTGAACATATCCTCCAAATTATCCATGATCTGTTTAACAGTGACATGGTTTTGATGTTGCTTTTGCAAAGCATTTGGCATTATAGCTAGCATATAGCAATATGCTATGTCATTGAACTCTTTCCAATGAATAAAGTAAGAAAACCTATCCATGAAGTGTACCATGTGGAGGCTCAAGAAGGCAAGGTTTGTCAAGTATGAACTTGTGTTTCTTACAGCTGAGAACGATTAATAGATTTCTTTTCCAATCTATAAAATTATCTCTATTCAATTTATTATCAGAGAGAATTTGAATAAAAGGTGTAGGCAATATTTTAAACTGAAACAGATAAATATATTCGAAACATTACAATCATGCTCACATAAATATAAATAAGATATTTAGCAATTAAACATAGATATAGATGTTTCTACATTAAATTCTCACAAAAAATAATGTAGCATTGCAACGATAATTTTTTGCATCTATTGTCTTAAGCTACCAAGGGGTGATCATAATTCGAATAGCTGAAAACATGGATCTCATCCAATTAATATATGTTATCTTAAATCTTTCTAGGTTAAAACATATATTAATAACTATTTATTTGACCACCAGTTTAACTAATAGAGCTCCGAAGAGAGGTTATTAATAAACCGGTCTTGAGTGTTTAATCATTGTTTACGAAACCCAGTCCATGTGTTATTCAAGTCATTGAGGGATGATCTTGAATAGAACATGCCCAAGCATGTTTTCCATATAGGAGATCCAATCTAGTATACTAGTGGCGATTGACCACCTACCGAGTGATATGGCTAGGTGGAACTGCTACAAGGTGTTGCCATGCTTTCACATATAGATCTATAGTAGAGGCCATGGGTTTTGTTTAAAATCCTCTCCTACTCAATTTTTTAAAAACCATGTAAGGTTTTAATATGCATGATTAGTATAAGTCTGAATGGCATTCACTTATACTATATGACATGTTATCAATCACATATAAACATCCATCAATAAAAAATATAGAAGGACAAAATAATTAACTAACCAAACCATGATCTTATCCTAGAAAATAGGAAGAAATAAGATTACAAAAATTTCATACAAAGCATACTTTGGGCCTTTAACTTTTTTCTCCAACTTCATGCATCGGTTTCCATCCATTTAATTTGTATGTTCATATCCATAAAATATTTTAAAATAACTTTATAACCAAATAAAAGAATTTGGATTACAACATCTATCTTTTAACAGTTACTGGCTCAAGCCCATAACTCGTTAGAATTTTTGACAAGTAATGTTTGAAAAATCCACTGATGTTTGAATCCTAACTTTTTCATGGCCCATATAGGCCTGATACCCTGATATTAGGCCCAGATGGGCTTAAAATTGCTACTGAGGTTTGAGCCTTAGTGTCCCAATAGGCCACCTTTGAGATCGCATCTCTAGGGGTGCATACGTCTCGCACCCCAGGGTGGGCTCCCTTGGGGTACACATGTCTTGCACCCAAGGTGTACGTGCCCTGCCGCTCGAGTGGGTGGGCGCGCCCTGCCCTCAGGGTGCATGTCCCACACCTACAAGAAATTTGTTTTCCTAATGCGAATACCTATGCCCAGGAAACTCACACACCATCAGGTTGTTGGTTTCGTATAAAAGCTATTAATTCTAGATAGCTTTCTAATTATCAGAAAATAGGTTAATTGAAAAATAGTTTATGGTCTTCAAATCTTCTTCTTCCTTGAACAATTTTATAGACAAATTAGAAAAAAATAAAAAATAAACCTATGTGGTGACGATAGACCATATCTAATTACAAAATAAAAATCTAAATACACCAATTCTAAAATCTAAAGGATCATGATCAATAAAAAATAATATATATATATATATATATCATGTTAAACAACATAATAGACATCCTAGAATGCCAACTCTCTAATAATTAAATCTATACTTGTTTAAGGAGAATTTTGATTAAAATTTTAATGTATATAATATAATCATTATCTAGCTCAGATACCAATTATAAGAAAAATTGATCAGAGGCGTAGTGAAATTTTAAATTCTTTTTACTTTGATCACAATAAATCATGTTGTTATATACAATAAAACCATTTTAATCAGTTACCTGAGTTACAGATCTAAAGATGCCATCCAAAAATTCCTAGATCCATGTGAAAGCTTCAACCAATTAGCCTTCTCCACTATTCTCCAATTCCCGGATGGTAGAGTGTATAGGCACTCTTTGTCTCGCTCAACTTTGAAATCATATGGTTTGATTCTCCTTACCACCTTATGCCACCAGGTTTAGAATCATAACATATTGTGATTTGAAACCTCCAGATATAGCTTTAAGGTCTAACAAAAAAACCTTAGGTATAAGCTCTTATTCATATCAGCTAACAAGGTAGCCCCCAATTTTAATTTTTTAATCAAAATAATTATTTTATTAGTTCCATAAAACCCATATCTAGCACCAAACCTGGTATGGGTGCCCACTATAATTTGGCCCAAACCATTGTGTTCATAGACAATAGTTAGTCCTAAATTTATTTTATGGAATTTAGCCTATTTAATCTGAATACTTATTAATTCTAATTAAAGTGTTAATTTTATTTAGCCCAATATTTTTTCATAACTCTAATTTTAATTCAAAATAAAATCATGTCAATTTTATTCAAATATAATAATTATGTATTAACTATCAAAATAAAATTAACAATAACAAAATAATTTATTTAATCATAAATTAAAATAAATAAACGAAATTTTTTTTAATTTATTTATAATGTTGTCCATATTTAATTTATAAATAAATATTTAAACAAGTCTTAATATATATTAAATTAATTATACAAATAATTAATTTTTCATATCTATTTAATTTAAATTAATTCTTATATTTATCAAAAGATAAATATAATTAATTTAAATTACTAATTCTTTTCTAAATAAATAGTTTAACAAATTAAATATATATTCTAACCTGAAACGAGTGAATTCAATGTACCACTTCACCATATTGAGAATTTTCCATCTTTAGATATTTTGATCAATAACCAGCCATTAGGGAATTATATTGAGCTAGCGAAGGGACCAATTGGGCATATATAATTAGGCTGCAATAATCTATGTATTAATTATTCTACCCTGAATGATTAATCACATAATTATTAATCTCAAAGTCATACCACTAAAGACTTGAGACTGCACTCCCAGTTATATATCATATTATGTAAGTTTTATATATAGCTTTTTAATCCAATGACATTGTCATTTATGTAATACCCTCATATGATATCCATGATCAACTTAAGGTTAAAAGTCCATTTTACCTACTTGATCACCTTATCTTAGAGTTCCATTATACTCTCCATGTGAAAAAGATTGTTCACCACATGTGAACAATTTATCATTTGACATACAAATGATCGAGGCCTCGTCCATTTTCACTATACCATATGATGCCTTTTAAAAGGATAAACTTAACTCTTTATGGGTGTCACCACATGCCCGACCTTTAAAACTTTGAATGATCTAAAAGGTATGGCACACTCAACTTAAGAATAAATGATGGTTAGTTGTGGTCGAGCCTTTAAGCTATCCTTTGATTGAGATTTGGATTAGGCATGATGATATGAAGGCGTAAGGACCATCGAATGAGTAGCTCATCCAACTAGACCCGGATGGTCACCATAAAGTGGCCATAAACTTAGAGTCACCATCGATCACTTTAGGCTAGGCAAAATCAGATGCCTATAAAAACAAGATCATGAGTTACAAAACTCAAAACATTGATATCGAGGTCTATGAAGTCTAGAGATTCGTTGGTTGAGCTTGGGAGTTGGTTACATGCAGGGAAGGACTAGCATCTCTGCAATGCCCAAAATCGGTACCTACTAACTATATCTCACTTTGGTCTCAATTAAATCGGTTCAATTTGGTCTCTATTTAGATATAATCCTCTTGAATGCATGAAGTTTTGGAAAATGTAAATCCGAGGTTCTTGTTATTAAGAAAATTTTGATCATCTATGTGCCTTAGAGATGTGAGGAACATAGGGATTTTTTTATGAAAACGATGTTTGAATTTGGATTTTAAAAATTAGATGTTTCATATTAGGCACTGGAGAAATACCAACATGAAACATCACCTCGTAAATGTCATTAGAAAATGAATTTTAAATATGAATGGACAATAACACTGCAAAAGGAAACAAGTTAGTGAGGCAAAAAATAAAAAATATAATAATATCATAAACAAGCAATCACAAACAAAAAAACATAAAAAAGAGGGGTGATTGAAATGTATCTCATAATTACCTTCGATTATTGAAGAATAACCCGAATGACAATTTTACAGTCCGATCTAGATTCGAAGGTCATTTGAAGAACAAAGATGATTTTTGCCAAAACAGTTTAAGGCATCCGGAAGAGAGAAAATTTTAAGTTTTTTAAGGTAAAAACGAGGTTAGAGTGTCCCTTTGGTGAGGTAGGGTTGAAGTATCCCCTAAAATAGAGTTATGAAAGTAGTTAAGATTAAAGCAAAAATTTGAATTTTTAATGGAAAAAGGGGTTGAAGTATTCCTTTTGAGTAATGGGGTTGCAGTATCCCCAAAGTTAGGACAACATTTAGGAACAAAATGAAAATTTGAATTTTTAATTAGAAATAAAGGGTTAAAGTATCCCCAAAGCTAAGAAAATATTTAAGAACAAGGAAAAAATTTAAAAATGGGGTTGAAGTATTCCCTTTTAGTAATTAAATTAGAGTATCTCCATTAGCAAAAATTTTAATATGAAATATTTTTTCTTTGTATTTTAATCTTGATCTAAGTCACAAGGTTAATGTTGTGAGGGAGACTAAACAGGTGCATTTTGAGACATCCAAACATCTCGATAAAAGGAGATTCAAAAATTAGGTTGAAAATAAGTGATAGCATCGTGTCATCGTTGTTTCTAGATTTTTTTTCAAGTGCATC
Organism: Adansonia grandidieri; assembly: GCA_038382065.1. Lineage (NCBI taxonomy): Eukaryota > Viridiplantae > Streptophyta > Magnoliopsida > Malvales > Malvaceae > Adansonia > Adansonia grandidieri. The sequence continues at coordinate 71,227 of JBBYHK010035746.1, read as the reverse complement.
TGAAGACTTCTGAGGGCAAATGGGGTACTGTTGGAAAGGTGGGTCAACAAGGTTTAAAATAAAAATATTCCAAAAATTCTAGAAAAATCACTTTTTAAGCAAAATTAATTTTCGAAGTTAGGTTTATCTTAGTACTGGCAACATGTATAATTAAAAGAGCATGATGGATTTCGAAAAATCATTCCATGCTTAACCTAGATTGTTGGATAAAAAATAATACCTTTCCAAAAAGGGAATTTTGTGAAATTTTTGGAAAAAATATTTGGCAATTTTATAAAAGTCATCTGATGGGTTGTATGGCCCAAATAGAATGTTACATGTTGGTTTTAAGGGTTTCAAACAGCAAAGGTTTGAAAAATTATAACTCCCTCATCTGAGATGATCCAAGGGCAAATAAGACACCGTTAGAAAGGTAATTTGATGCCCTTTAAAGGAAAAATGTTAAAAATATCAAAGGAAATATTTTGTGGCTCAACAGTAATTTTTCAAGTTTAGACTATAGTACTGCCAGAGCAAAAATAAGGGGATCAAGCCTAGGGCATATGAGCCTCCGCGATAGAAAATAACATGGGCTTCACAAGTTCATTCCATAATCCCGGAGTAGTTTAGGATGATGGAACAACCTATTAACAATGTTACCAAAATGAACATGAGACTTCAGATCCAGGTTTAATACAAAAAAGGAAATCCTTTTTCTAAAAAAATTAATGTATTTTAGCATGAAATCTAGAGTAGAAATGTTGATTTAACCCCAACATTGGGAGACCAATTTAATGAAAGCATTAAGTCCATGCTATTCTTCATCTATTAGAGGTAGCATGAACTTAACTTGGAGATTTTTAAAGAAATCAGTTTGTAAGAGACAAGCAAACATTTTAATGGAGATATCGTGAACAAAATACAGCAAATACAAAGATAATCATGTATTAAACATGCAAACAAGCAAATATGACATTTTGACATGGAAATGGGTGACATAGATGCAAGAAGATGACAAATAGGATGCATGGAGATGATATAAACATGTTTATACAAAGGAGTGGATGATGGAGTTGTCAAGATAACATTTTTATTTCATAAGACTCTCTAAAACACAAGAAAATGTTTGAACATACCTAGGACATGTCAAGGTGACTACTTAAATATGCAATGGATATGTGAATATGGAAGAAACATGGCAAAAGATGCATGATGAAAATGAAGTATGGTGAGTTTATATATCCTATAACATCATGCTATCAAGAAGGCCATCAAAATCTTAGGACTACCACAACCGAGGCAACAAAGATGCATGAGAGTATAAGGAGGGTCATGATAGCATGAAGAGCTTACTAAAATGAAATGGATGATCCAAACAGAAAATATATGGAATAAAAAAAATATATTAGCAAAATCTTGAACTTTTCTCCTTTTTTAAAATAGTAACTTTAAGCTCAATCCCTTCCCCTTTTTTTGCTATTATTTAGTAAGGAAAGGGTGAAAGAAAGGAGCTTTCTAGTAATGTGGCTAATGACGGGGTGTTTTAAGAATGAAAATGTGTGCAAGGTTGAGTTTTTGAAGGTGTTCTTGTGGTGGTTTTAGGGAGCTACAGGAATGGAGGTTGGTTAAGGGTGAAAGGCAATAGAATAGTCTTTTTGGTTAACTTTTGGAGCTAGAGTTGCTGGAGGATTTGTGGGGATGGGTGAGGAGCTTTTTTGGGATTGTTAGGGATCTTCTTTGATAGCTGAGAGAGTTTTTTTTAAGATAGCCAGTAGTTTTTTTTTTTTTTTTGTTCAGCCCTTCCTTTTAGAAGATAATACAAAGGGCATTTTTTATTTTTTTTCTTCTGCACCAGGGAACACCTCCAGCTGCCATGCTTAGTTGACTTTCTTCTTATTGGTTTTGCCATGCTGAGCAAGGAGGCAGAAAGGCTGTGAAAGTCTGCAACTGGAGATATGCCTGTTACACCCTCTTACAACCATATATCTTTTGAAAGTGACCTTTGTTATTAATTGTTTGGACTCAAGAAATTTGTTAGAATCCATTAATGAACCCATAGTTGAGGTTTACAATGTTTTATGATAGTTCCTTGGTGTAAAAACATGTTTAAATTGGGTTTTCAAAGGCTGAAAAATGGCTCAAACTAGGTAAAAATGCCTTAGTGTATCTATAAAAAACATGTTGTATCGATACACGGTACTTTTTACTCCTGAGTATTGAGACAATGAGTTATGTATTGATACTAAGGGCAAAAAATGTTTCTAGTCTCAAGACTTAGAGGCCTATATCGGTACTCCATGGATTTATATCAATACTTATGCTAGTGCACTGATACATTTTGCCAAAAATCACAACTTTAGCTACTGCCAAGGTCTGTATCTATACAAACATGCTAGGTAATGATATAAATCCACAGAGTATCGGTACACCCCATCAACCAACCAACCTTCAAAAAGTTCACCTTTTACACATTTCTATTGCTTGTTCTCAGTTATAATACCAGCTATATCAAAATAAAAGAGAACACTACCAGCTATCTAAAAAAAAACACTCTCTCATCTATCAAAGAAGCTCTCCAGCAATCCTAGAAAAATTCCTCACCCATCCCTACAAATCCTCCAACAACTCTAACTCTAAAAGTTTAGCAAAAACATTATTTTATTGCCTTCCACCCTCAACCAACCTCCATTCCTGTATCTCCCTAAAACCACCACTAGAACACCTTTAAAAACTCAACCTTTCACACATTTGCATTCTCAAAACACCCTATTAGCAACCACATTACCATAAAGCTCCTTTCTTTTAGCTTTTTCTTGCTAAATAATAGTAGAAAAAGAAAAGGGACTGAGCTTAAAGTTACTACTTTAAAAAAAGAGAAAAGTTTAAGATTTTGCTGGTATATTTTTTTGTTCCATGTATTTTCTGTTTGGATCATCCATTTCATTTTAGTAAGCCCTTCATGCTATCATGACCCTTCTTATACTCTCATGCATCTTTGTTGCCTCAGTTGTGGTAGTCTAAGATCTTGACAGCTTTCTTGACACCATGATGTTATGGGATATATAAACTCACCATACTTCATTTTCATCATGCATCTTTTGCTATGTTTCTTCCATATTCACATATCCATTACATATTTAAGTAGTGACCTTGACATGTCTTAGATATTTTCAAACATATTCTTGTGTTTTAAGGAGTCTTATGGAATAAAAATGTTGTCTTGACAACTCCAATATCCACTCTTTTGTATAAACATGTTTATATCTTCTCTATGCACCTTATTTGTCATCTTCTTGCATCTATGTCACCCATTTCCATGTTATAATGTGATATTTGCTTGTTTGTATGTTTAATCCATGATTATCTTTGTATTTGCTATATTTTGTTCATGATATCTCCAGTAAAATGCTTGCTTGTCTTTTACAAACTGATTTTTAGAAAAATCCCCAAGTTAAGTTCATGCTACCTCCAATAGATGAAGAATAGCATGGACTTAATGTTTTCATTAAATTGGCCTCCCAGTCTTAGGGTTAAATCAACATTTCAGCTCTAGATTTCATGGTGAACACGTTTATTTTTCAAAAAAAAGAAAATCCTTTTTAATATTAAACCTTGATCTTGAGCCTCATGTTTGTTTTTGTGACATGGTCAACAGGTTGTTCCATCATCCCAAACTACTTTGAGATTATGGAATAAACGTGTAAAGCCTGTGTTATTTTCTGTCATGGACATTCAGGCATCCTAGGCCTGAGTCTATCTTTGAAAAAACTGAAATATCAAATAATCCACCTATTTTTGCTCTGGTAGCACTGTAGTCCAAACTTGAAAAAATTTTTTTGAGCCACAAAATATTTCCTTTGATTTTCCTAACATTTTCCCTTTAAAGGGCATCGAATTACCTTTCTAACGGTGTTTTATTTGCCCTCGAATCATCTCGGATGAGGGAGTTATGATTTTTCAAACCTTTGCTATCTGAAACCTTTAGAACTAGCATGTAACATTCTGTTTGGGCCATTACAACCAATCAAAAGAATTTTACGAAATTTCAAAATATTTTTCCCAAAAATTTCATAAAATTCCCTTTTTGGAAAGGTATTATTTATGATCTAACAATCCTAGATAAGCATTGAATGATTTTCCAAAGTCCATCATGCCCTTCTAATTATACATGTTGCCAGTGCTGAGATGAACCTAATTTCAAAAATTAATTTTGCTTAAAAAGTGATTTTCTAGAAATTTTGGAATATTTTTATATTAAACCTTGTCAAGCTACCTTTCCAACGGTACCCCATTTACCCTTTGAAGTCTTTGGATGCACCTGAAAAAAGTTTGAAAACAGAGATGACATGATGTTATCCCCTGTTTTCAACCTAATTTTTTAATCTACTTTTATCGAGACATTTGGATGTCTCGAAATGGACCCGTTTAGTCTCCCTCACAACATCAACCCCTTTTGACTCAGATCAAGATTAAAATACAAAAAAAAAAAAGGATTTCATATTAAAATTTTTGCTAGTGGAGATACTCTAATTTCATTACTAAAAGGGGATATTCCAACCCCGTTTTTAAATTTTCTCTTTGTTCTTAAATGTTTTTCCTAACTTTGGGGATACTCTAACCCCATTTTTAACTAAAAATTCAATTTTTCTCTTTGTTCCTAAATGTCTTCCTAACTTTAGGGATACTGCAACCCTATTACTCAAAAGGGGATACTCCAACCCTCCATTTTCATTAAAAATTCAAATTTTCGCTTTAGTCTTAACTATTTTCATAACTCTATTTTAGGAGATACTCCAAACCCACCTCACCGAGGGGATACTCCAACCTCTCTTTTACCTCAAAAAACTTAAAATTTTCTCTCTTCCGGATGCCTCAAACTGTTTTGATAAAAATCGTCTATGCTCTTCAAATTACCATCAAATTTAGGCCGGCCTCTAAAATTGTCATCCAAATTATTCTTCAATAATCAAAGGCAATTATGAGATACATTTCGATCGCCCCTCTTTTTTATATTTTTTTATTTGTGATTGCTTGTTTATGATATTATTATATTTCTTATTTTTTGCCATACTTGTTTCTTTTCGTAGTGTTATTGTGCATTCATATTTAAAATTTACTTTCTAATGAAATTTAGAAGGCAATGTTTCATGTTGGTATCTCTCCAGTGCCTAATACGAAACATCCAATTTTTAAAATCCAAGTTCAGATATCGCTTTCATAAAAATCCCTATGTTTTTTATATCTCCGAGGTACATAGGTGATCTAATTTTTGTTAATAAAAAACCCCAGATTTACATTTTCTAAAACTTCATGCATTAAAGAGGATTATATCTAAATAGAGCCCAAATAGAATCGATTTAATTGAGACTAAAGTGAGATATAGTTAGTAGGTACCGATTTCAGGCATCGTAGGGATACTCATCCTTTCTTGCACGTAACCAACTCCCAAGCCCAACCAATGAATCTTTGGACTTTGTAGACCTTGAAATCAGTGTTTCAAGTTTCGTAACTTGTGATATGTTTTCAATAGGCGTTTGATCTTGCCTAGCCTAAAGTGATCAGTGGTGACTATAAGTTTATGGCCACTTCGTGGTGACCATCTGGGTCCAGTTGGATGAGCGACTCATCCGATGATCCCTACCCCTTCATATCATCATGCCTAATCCAAATCCCAATCAAGGGATAGCTCAAAGGCTCAACATTACTAACCATCATTTATTCTTAAGTCGAGCATGCCATGCCTTTCGGATCAACTAAAGTTTTAAAGGCTGAGCACATGGCGATAGCTTGGCGATTCCGTTGGGGAATATAGAGAGTTGGGCTTATAACTAGCTATTTTTCACTCGATTCTCGACTTTTTGTCTCTATGATTATTTAGATATAATTATCTTTTATTTTTGCCTACTAATCTCTATTGATTATGTTTTTGTCCTATGATTGTTAGGATTATTTGTGCCCAAATAAATATGCTAATATGGGAGTGAAACAAAAATGTTTGATTGTTTCCCCGACACACACTGTGCACCTGCATTTGCACTAGATTCCCACCATACACCATGGTGTGGTTAGTATCCTAATTATTGTCGTATTTGACCAAGGGAGCCATCTGCCTTCGTGAGTGACCTTCTGCATAGGCATGGCAAAACCTTTTTAGGATGTAAACTACTTATATCTTTTACGAGTACCCCTTTGCACTTGCATAGGAAAATACATCCATTGGATTGAACCTGTTCTGCCAAACCCATGATGGACCTATGATCGAAGTGCCTCAGTTATTCTTATCAGACGAAGGAATGATTTGGATACCAAAATAGGCATCAACTTAAACCCATGTAGTGAACCCTATGAGCTAAACCATGTACATCTATTGGATTGAACCCGTTCTGCCAAACTCGTGATGGGCTTATGATCGAGGTGCCTCGACTATTCTTACCGGACAGAGGAACGATTTGGATACCGCAATAGGTGTCAACTTAAACCCATGTAGTGAACCCTACAAGCTAAACCATGTCAAGCCATACCTGATACTGCTAGAATAACCTAAAGATTAGGGTCACTAGGGGAAACATTTCTTACCTTTTCTTATATGTACCATTGGTTAAATGGGCAACAATGGGCGAATGTTATCACTCATGTTTGTCTTTTTATTTTCATGATCATTTTTTTAGGATATGCCATAATGTTCGATCGCAAATCCTCTTTAATAAGTGGGTAAGGATAAGAGAATGCCATTACCTACAATGCCATCTTGAAATAGTCGTATCTGACCAAGATAAACCATCATGCTGCTCGAACAACGGTGCATGTGTTTAACATAGATGGTGATGGACAAACACCACTGTTTAGATGGTCAGTCTTGATCCTTATGAGTTATCATGTTGCATCATGAAAAGGCAATTTTAATATGGACATGCTGGTATGCTACTTATTTAATGACTCAACCTTTATATTCATCATGTCTGCCCTAGGCATTGTACCACCTATTCTTAGGGCAAATTTTACGATACACTCTTGCTGGTATTCTTTCATTGCGTTATCTTTTGCCTATTATTTTGAATTAGTTACTAACTCATTTTCTTTTTGCTTGTCTTTTCACTAAGCATCATTTCATCATAATTACTGTCATCATGGGATAATTGGCTCTAACGGATCAGTGTTCACCAAAGGGCATCTTTCATGGAGTAATAGTCTACTTCAGAGCTAAGGCCCTTTGAAGAAGTTCGAGCATGGTTGGAGCACCGACAGCGTAAAGACGGGGATATTCTAAAACTACGGTATGCCTCAGTAGTGCATGAAAGGGTTAAAATAAGGTACTATCAAAATGATTGGCAAGAGCTAAGGATCATATGGACTAACTGGACATTATTGAAAGGGAATCATTCACTAAGAGATATGGAGATATCGCTCTTTTGGTTCAAGTTCGTTTTGATGTCAGTTTGTTGCAAGCAACCTCTCAATTTTGGAATCTAGCATACCTGTGTCTCACTTTCAATCATGAAGATTTAGTCCCCATAGTTGATGAATACACTGCATTACTCAACATTGAAAAGGCAAAGGTCGACAAGATATACTGCAAAGCATTTAATCCTCTAACCTTCAAGAAAAGATTAGCTTAAATCCCCGAGGCAACGAAGTCTTAGATTGAGAGTCATATCAAAAGAAACTCATGGGCTAGTTTGAGAGAAGCAATGGCAAGTACCATTGACATCCGAAGAATTCAAGATATTTATGCTTTGGCACCTGCCGTCCTTACCAAAACTATTGGAGCTCTTAATTTTTGTAAGAAAATGGGAACAGGCTGATTCATCATATGTGCACCACTCTTTCACATTTGGCTTGTCAATCACTTTGGCCCTAAAGAAAGTAGGATGTCATGTTGCATCTTTCCCATCTTTAGCCTTATCCCTAGGTACTTGAGAAGGAATGGCCTTAAGACAAATCTGAAGAGTAATGGGTCCAAAAATTTTAGAGCCTCAAGGGGGAAGAGGTAACATGGAAGGCCTTTTGGTTTTTCCCACAAATAGTCATATATCGGTGCAAAGATTACAGCTGTGTACCGCTCATAGGATTATAGGGAAGTATTAGCTATGCCACTCTTTTAGTCCTTCAACAGTTTCGGTGCCGTCAGTTCATCCCCTTCATCTAAGACTTAGAGTTGTAAGATTTTGATTATGGTGAGCCTGACTACAAGTCAAAAGTCTAGTTAGCCTTTCAAGCATGGAAACAAACCTATTGGATGGAGAGATATTGGAGAGGGAGTAGTATGACCCTAAGATATGATGAATGAAGGATTCATCGCATTAATGATGTCATGCCCTTGCCTAGTATTGGGACATCACAAATGCCAATTGATGAATTTCCCTCTAAGGTTGAATTGCTCAAGCGACAGTTTGAATAAGAGAAAGTGACCTTTGCCAAGGAGATTACTCGATTAAAAGAGGAAAACAATCAATAGAAAATGGATCTCTACCTCAGGGATGGCAAGATGAGTGGACTATCAAGGAGAAAAACCACCTCAAAGAGGATCTTAAGAGCTTGAAAAGAGACCATGTGGCCCTTAACAAAGCAAGCAAGTCCCAAAGGCTTGGAAAGTTATCAGTTGAGTGGAGGACAAAAATTACTACTCTCAAGAAGGAACTACACTAATAGAGAGAAGCTGCTAGGGCTAATAGGGAAAACTGGTTAGAACCTAGGCTCTTGTATTAACTTATTGAGGGAAGAATGAACGTTTAGAGGCTCGAATCTAGGATTTGAGAGCAAACCAGGCCAAAAATGGAGTTTTGACACTCAAAATCTAAGACTTAAAGCATTCTCTTCAAGCTTGCCAAGACCAAGTTGACACACTAGTGAGAGCCTCCAAACAGTGGGAGTAAGAATGGCTTCAAGTGGTTGATTATGCATGCTAAAACTATTAAGACTATCATCACTGTCTTAGAAAGCAGATCCAGGTAGCTCAGTTGGAGGCTGAGAACATGATGGATGTAGCTCGATCCCTGACACATGATATCTTGTCCACCGGAGCCCACAAGCAAGAGTTGTTGTATTTCTTAGACCATGTAACCAAGCAATGTAACTGTGCTAGGCATTTTTTAATGTAATCACATGTAATCAAAACATTTTGTTGCTTTAATGAAAGATGCTATTGGTGGAGATGTCCCTTTATCCAATTGTCCTTTTTGCATCTGTATAACTAACTTAATCTTTTCATGGTTTTAATTTATTCATGATCACATATTCATCCTCATTGCATCAAACATATGCATGAATATACCATAAAGGCCTAATCCGAAAGTAATTTAAAGTGAATGTGATCCAAAACATGGAATCTATCATTCGCTATTGGTACAACACTTGCAATCATCAAAAAATGATGGAAAACAATCACCAAGCCCGCATTGAAAAACTCTAACTCATGTATAGAGAGTCCCAAGAGTAGGCATTTCATAAGAAGGAGGAACTTCAAGTACAGATCGTCGAACTAACTAAATATTGTCTGATGCGTTGAAGGAAAAAAGGCAGACGAGTGCAGTTGAGACAAAGAAAGAACTGGCCCACCTTTAAAGCAATTTGAATGGTGGTACTGAGGCCACTAATGCTCAATAAGGGGCACTACATAGGCAGCACCCTCCGGCAACAAACACCCTACCATCTCAGCCATTTATTTATATCAATCCTACAATAGCATCCCACTTAATTCAAGGATTTTAAGGCGCAGGCTCTTCGCCGTCAAAGCCTATAGTCTTAGACCTTGATGAGCACATGGAGCAAGAGAAAACAAAGAGGCCCTCAGAAATGATGAGGACTTAGACAAGTATCACTCATCAGAGAAACACCTTTGAGCTGTGGAAAAAGTAACAAATTTGGAATTGTAGATGAAAAGTCATTAAGGCTAGTTTCGAGCCTTGTCATCCTTCCCAAGTTTAAAGTGCTCGATTTTGAAAAATACAATGGGACTGCTGACCCTACTACCCATCTTTGCATGTAGTGTCATAAAATGGTGGGACACGGAGAGAACGAGATTCATTGCTTCTAGGACAGCCTGACTGGGGAAGCCTTCCGATGGTACATAGGGCTTGATCCTACAAGAATTTAGACATGGGTAGACCCATGTGCATTCCTTAAACAATATAATCATGTGTCTGATTGGGTTTCAGATTGTCTTTCTCTCATAAACATGGAGAAGAAATCTTCTGAGAGTTTTAGACAATATGCTTAGAGATGGAAAAAGAAGGTAGCTCAAGTTCACCCTCCTTTAACTGAAAAGAAAATGATAGTTATATTTGTTGGCACCTTACAAGATCCTTACTATGGAAGGCTAGTAGGAAATGCCATAAAAAATTTTGCTGATATGGTCATATCAGGTGAAATGATTGAGAACGCCATCAAAAGCGGCAAGATATCTATCGAGGAAGCATTTGGATCAATAAAAAAGACAACAAATAAAGGTAAAGAATGGGAAGTGAATGCTATAAAAGAGAATCATGGTAGGTTTAATCAAAGTCTGCATCCAGCACAGCCTATGTACTTCTCAAGCACATTAAATACAGGTTTTACCCCTTACTCATCAGCACCATAATGAGTCCATGCTATTGGGTTTGCTCCTGCAATGAGCTTTGCACCAAATCTCGTACAAAATGTGGCCTAGAATACATAGCCCCATAATATACACCATGCGAGAGCTTCAAATAACCAACCAGCATCTTGAGAAAGAGAACACTTTGAATCACTCCTTTACTCGTATAAAGAGATATACTTTGGCTTATTGGTAGGCAAACTAGTGGCTCTAGTATTCATAAACCCAAGATCACCACTATACCTTAAATGATATGATGTGAATGCTTATTGTGAATACCACACGAGAGCGCAAGGCCACTTATTGAGAATTGTACTTCTTTCAAAAGAAATGTGCAAGGTTTACTAAAAAAAAGGAGTGATCAAGATTTAGTAAGGTCCTGGACCCCATGTGGGGGCCAACCCCCTCCCGAATCATGCCAAACCAAGAGTGAATGCGATAATCGATGGAAAAGGTTGTCGAATTAAAAGAAGTGTGGCAGAAGTCAAAGCCCTAATAAGTAAGGTCTAGCATGTTTTGATGAAAATCGAAATAGTAACAAATAACAAAAGTCAAAGAAAAAATGTCGTTGAAACATCTTGCTACCATTGCGGTCAAGAACATGACTTGCAACAATGTCCATCATTCTTGAAGATGGTCCAAGGGATGATGGATCGATCTAAAATCGAGTTCTATGAGGAGTGGGATGGACATGACGATCCATTTATCAATGCTATTGACGAGGAGAGACCCAACGATAGTCAGATCTCTAGTTGTCTATCTCTTATGGGCATGGGGAAAAAAGCTAATGAAAGTTTTAGGCAGTACGTTGCAAGATGGATGAAGGAGTTTGCCCAGATTCATCCCTTACTGACAGAAAAAAAGATGATGGTTAGATTCATTGGCATGTTGTAAGCTCCTTATTATGAAAAGGCAGCTAGAAGCTTCCCGAAGAACTTCACAATGTGGTCATACTCTATGGGAGGATCGATGAGGCTATGAAAAATGAATTAAGAAGAAAAAGTATTTGCAAAGACAAAGGGAAAATAAAGATGAAGGTTAGTAAGCAATCAAAATCCAACAGTGAAACCAATTCATCTCTAAGTCGTACTGAGTTAGACCTAAAAGAAATGATCATTGAAGAAAATTGCAAGGTTATGGAAAACATAGAAGAAGTTTGGATACCAATGAATTCAATTCGACAGATCCTGGTGCAAGCTAAGTTACTAAATGCAACCGATAAGACAGAGGAAAGGATTGACAACTTTTGTGACTTCTATTCTATTTGTGATAATACTCTTCAAACATGCAAAGAGTTTCACATAATGGTTTAAAGAATGACGAACAAGGGTAGCAATGAATTCTATGATGAAAAGCAAGCCCATATATTGAGTCTGCAAATGCAACACCATATGTCAATGCACTAGAAGAAGAAAAGGGCAATCTCCCTTACGAGATTGGAAGGCCATTGATTTTGTATGACACTCGACCAAGAGTTAAAGTTAACCCTATTCAGCCTCCACCAAAGATGATCATTCAACTTTCATCTCCCTTCCCATATAAAGATGATAAGGTAGTTCCTTGGAAAGAAAAACCTTAATCATCGGAGAATCTAGCCAGTAAGTAGCAAATGTTGACCTTTCAAAGGTAAGTCACCTAATTTGAAGCGGCCGATGTTATGCCCCAACAACATCAAAAAATAGCACCAACAAGAGAATGCTAATCTAGTTTCTCAAGCATCAAAGTCTGCAACCAAGAACTTAGATTCGATAGCTACCAAGGATCCAGTGAGCAAGAAAAAAGCTATGGAATTCTTCAAATTCATCAAGCACAGTGAATACAACATTCTTGATTAGTTGAACAAGCAACCTGCTAAGATATCTATGTTGTCACTACTATTGAATTCAAAAGTTCATGCCCTCCTTAAGGTTTTGAATGAGGCCTATGTCCCTCTCGACATCTCTATAGGTCAGTTGGATCACTTAGTGAACAATATCACCGTCAATAATTACATATCTTTCAGTGATGATGAAATCACGTACAGAGGAAGAGGAAATTATAAGCCCCTCCGTATCACTATATATTGTAAAGGTACCATATTGCCCAAGATGCTCATTGATAACGGGTCAGCTTTAAATGCAATGCCCATGTCATGCTTAAACAAGCTTTCTGTTGATACATTACATATCCAAAATAGTCGTATGATTGTGCGAGCGTTTGATGGAACTTGCCAAAATGTTGTTAGGAACATCAGCATTCCACTCCAAGTTAGCCTATATACCTACAAAGTTGACATCCATGTGAGGGGAATTTCTCAATTATGTAACTGCCTGTTGGGAAGGCCTTGGATTCATTTTGCTGGGGTAGTACCATCATCTCAAATTCATCATCAAGAATAAAGTTGTTAGTGTTGGAGAAGAGGAAGATATCATTGTTGTTACCTTAACTGATGCCCCATATGTCAAACCTAACGAAGATGGCCTAGAATCCTCTTTCCAAGCCTTTGAGTTCGTCAATGCTATTTATATTAAATATGGATGGCCAATATTCCAACCACACCTATCAGAAAGCACTCACATGTTTTGAAGTTAACTGTTGGTAAAGGTGCCCAAGTTGGAAATGGACTCGAAAAATGCCTTCAAAGAATTGCTAAAGCCTTAAAAGTGGTCAACCAAATCGACAAAAGAGGATTGGGATTCAGGCCCAATGCACAGTAGAAAAAAAAAAAGCAAGCTCAGAAGAACATTGAAAGAAGAGTGGCTTACTTGTTAGGATGAGACATGGAGGATAAGCCAATGATATTCCCACCACTTCGAGAAAGTTTCTACCTAAGGGGACATGGAAATATTGGCTCCACTAGTGCTGTGTTCATATTGAACAAAGGATTTGAAGATATCTCCATCAATATGATTGGTGAGCCAAAGATGTCAACTATAAGTCTGGAGACTAGCCTATGCCCTTCAAGGTTTGTTCCAAGTGTTTGGACTAAGACCAAGATTCCTGTATTGTTAAAGTCTATTTCAAAGTAATGTTATGAACTAAACCTACGTGATCTTGCCCAAAAGCATTGTAGGACCCTTTGTATAGGCAGCTTTTATTAAGTATTTGTAACAATGTGATCTAGATATGAATCCTAACCAAGCCTGACTTAAATGGCCTTCGCTCTTATATTTGTTAAATTTATCACTATTTTATATTCTCTTATTTCTATAGGCCATATCATTATCAATATTTTGGAAGTCAAAATCTTTTACGTACTCTATTGGAAGACAACGGAACATAAAAGCTTTTTATTATTCTCTTTTGTATCCCAACGGAAAACCAGAGGAACACAAAAGCTTTTAAAATTAAAAATATCTTTTGGACCTCGATGGAGGGCCAGAGGAATGCAAAATGTTTTATTATTATTTTTTCCAAATTTATAAAATCTCAATTTCCATTTTGAAAAAGGATATCTCGATATTAAAATAATCCATAGAACCTCTCTCATATTTTGGGAAAAATTTTATGTATTATTTTAACCTTGAGACATTGCCTTAATTTTCTAAAAAAAAAAATTTATATTTTATTGAAAATATTTATAAAACTTCCTAAAACTCAATAACTATCTAAAATGACGAACTTAATCCTAATGTGTTCCTTAGACATGAAAATGTCCTTGTAATCACATAGGACTTGGTTCTAACGAAATTACTAAAATGCCTCTAAGGTATACCTTCGATGTGAAAGTACCTCGATACCCCTAATGGACACCAAAATGACCTTAAAAAGCTTAATGAATCCTAAACATTCACCTTTGGCATAACAAAATCCCATTAGAAAAATTTACAAAAATACCCCTGGGTTATACCTTGACATGAACGTATCTTGATATTCCTAATAGTCACTAAAAATACCTTAGAACGCTGAATGAATCCTAAATATTAACCTTTGGCATAAAAGCATCCCGGTGAGAAAAATTATGAAAATGCCTCTGGGTATATCCTCAATATGAAGGTATCCTAGTACCTCTAATGGACACTATAATAACCCTAAAAGGCTAAATGAATCCTAAACAATCACTTTTCGCATAAAAGCATCGTGGTGAAAAAAATTACAAAAATGCCCTTAGGGTATACCTTCGACATAAAAGTATCCCAGTACCCTTAATGGACATTAAAATGACCCTAGAAGGTTGGATGAATCCTAAACATTCACCTTTGGCATAAAAGCATCCTAGTAAGGAAAACTACAAAAATGCCCCTACGATATATCTTTGACATGAAAATATCTCGGTACCCTAATGGACACTAAATTGACCTTAGAAGGCTGAATGAATCCTAAACATTCACCTTTGTTATAAAAGCATTTCGGCGAGAAAAATTATAAAAATGCCTCTAGTGTATACCTTCGGCATGAAGTATCCCGATACCCCTAATGGACATTAAAATGACCTAAGAAGGCTAAATAAATCCTAAATATTCACCTTTGATATAAAAGCATCCGGTTAAAAAATTACAAAAATGCTCCTAGGGTATACCTTCGACGTGAAAGTATCTTGGTACCCCTAAAGGACTCAACAAGAAAAGTAACGATGATTTTTACTCTAAATGAGTAATTTAGATTACAAAATGGCTTAAAGTACAAAAATTGCTAATAAATCCCTAAATTTTTCAAAATTAAATATTAGTCCTAAATAGGTTTAAAATGCTAAAAAAGATATTATTATTTTTTTGACCCAAAAACACCCCAAATGAGAATTTTAAATTTTAAAATAACCTAACATGCAAAAATAACATTAAGTCCCTAAATTTTCAGAAATTACATTTTGTACCTTAATGGAGAACCAAAATAATACGAAAGGTTTTTTTATATTTTTAGCACCTCACCGGAGGACCAATGGAATGCTAAAAATATTTAAAATAATCTAAGTGGACGATTTCATGCTAAAGACAACCGACCTAAGTAAAAACAAAAAAAAAAACTAAATCATCACAAAATATAATTAATCAGGTAAAAATCAACATGTAAATCATGAAAAGCATCAATATGAAGGATCGATCAAACATCTTTGACTAGAAAACAAAATTTTCCATTATTTGCAAACTAGCCCTTAAACTTTAAGAAATTACAAAATGCCCCATAAAACGTGAAGAATACCTAAAGCATGGTATGAAATACCCAAAATCAGTTTCCATGTTATCCATAAAGCTTTTGGTCAAATCCTTTGACCATAAAACAAAAGCCTTCTATTATTTGCAAACTAGTCCCTAAACTTTCCTAAAATTACAAATTGGCCCATATGTGATTATAATGTAAAATTAAGCTTCAAATAAATCGAAATAATCGCAAAAGTCCTAAAAAAATTCACAAGTAAGATTCGGTTACTTCTTTTTTGCCTATAGAATAAATTTTTCAATATTTACACAAAGTCCTAAACTTTTTTAAATTACAAAAAGACCCCAAAACAAAAAAAAATGTATTTTAACTAGATAAATGCATAAAATACACTCCTAAGGGTGCAAATGTGCTTCGGTCAAGCATATATGTCTAAACAAAGATTTTTTTTATTTTTTATTTATTTTTTTACATATTAGCCCCTAAACTATTTATATTTACAAAATGACCATAAAAACATAAATTTCAGCCAACACCTAAACAATCAACCAATTAACTTTTTTTAACCCAATAATCACATATTCATTTTTTTTTTAACACAAATTAGCACCATTATATGATAAAATTACAAAAATAAGTATATAAATATGTGATTTCACCATAATAACAAGAAAACACTAAAAGAAATAAAATATTTGAACATATATATGACAAACACAACACCAAACCAACATCATATCAACATAAACATGATTTATGAAGAAAAATAATTTACCAACAAGAAGAAAAAATAAAATAAAATAAAACCAAGGAAATTAGTTCATGGCCATTATGCTTAGTTTTTCAACATGGATAAAAAATCCATGAACTTAAGCATATTTTTGGCTCACCACAGAGAAGAAAAATGTATGAAATAAACAAAACTTCAAAGATTTAAGTGGAGGTCTTACCTTAACAAGCTTTGAAAAATTGTTTTGAGTGTTATTTTTTTTTTGCTTCCAAAAACTCTAAAAAACTTGAAGAAAATGGGGGAAGATGATTCGGCCAAGGAGGATTTTCAACCTCCTTGGCCGAAATTCCATGTCCTTTTCATGGATTTTTTTTCTTTTTCTTTTATTTTTTTTATGTTAAGTTTACTTGTTAGGTTGGAAATAATAAATGTTATGTCACAAGCCCATACCCTTGTCATCTTTTTTTACAAGCCACCATCTCCGTTATCATGATTATGCTAGTTTAGATGAAATGATAGTTTTGGTTAACTTGATGGAATTATTTGGAATGAAACTAAATCAATTAGAAAATAATTTAATTCCAGCTAAATTAGATTTTATGTAATTAAGTTGGCAAATTATAAAATTAATTATTTAAAAGCAAAATTACATTATAAATTTACAAGTAAACATAATTTTAGAAGTAAAGAAACAAATACAATCAAGGTGCATAAAAAGCCTGATTGGAAATTTTACAAAAAAATGATATTAAATTAAAATTATGCACTCAAAAATATTTCACATAATAAATCCAATTAAGAATTTAATCATATGGAAATTCCAATCAAAATTTCATAAAAAATAAAAAAATTGAATCAAAATAATTGATATAAAAATAAATTAAAAATTTAAAGAAAAAGGCAGTGGATTTTGTTGAAAAATTAGAGATAAAAATGGGCTTAGTAGGCTTTTAGAGAATGAAATGGGCTTGGTGGAAAAACAAGAAAATGGGCTTGGTAAAGTCATTGAGCTTGTTGAGAAATTAATGAGCTTATTTGCAAAAGTTGAAATTTTTAGGCCTATTAAGGAGATTTTGCCAAAATAAAATAAAATTAAAAAAATTAATAATTAAAAAATTATAAAGATTTCAAATATTGAATTATACAAGAAAAAATTTTGAAAAGTCTTATGTGCAAGAACAAAAATAAAAAAATTAAAAATCGAAAACTCGTAAAATTTTACGAGAAAACTTTTATGAAAAAAATTTGTTATTTTGGAAAAAATGAAAATCTTGTAAACAAATTGAATTTTAAAAAATGATTTAATATAATTTTAATGAAAATATTTAATTAATTTTTAAAATATTAAACTCGAAGATTTTCTCTCAAAAAAATTTACGGAGTAAAAAACTTTGTATATTGAAAATAAGAAAATTCAAAAAAAATGAAAAACTCATAAAATAAAATGAATTTTAAAAAACTGATTTGATGGTGGTTAAATGAAAATATTTAAAGAATTTTAGAGTTCAAAACTTGAAAAAATTTTACAAATTAAAAGAAAGCTCGTATTTTAGGATAAAAAAATTTCAAAGAATACATTAAAACTTATAAAAAATGAATTAAATAAAACATATTATCCAAAATATTGATTTACAAAATGGTAAAGATAAAAATTTAAAATTCAGAATAATTTTTATCAAGAAAAATTTCACAAGTATAATACTCATTGTATTATGAAAAATTCAAAATTAATTACAAAAATAGATAACTTGACACCTTATGATATAAAATATCAATATGAATTTTTCCTTGAATATATTTTTTTTGGAATGCATATTAGCGTGAATACTGCACAAGTGTTATAAAAATATATGATGGTTAATTTTCCAAGCTTTATGAAAAAATCTTAAAAATTCATGAACATAGGAAATTTGACCATGATATCATCTGCAGGAATGATTTTTCATATTCGAAAAGAAAATATTTAAAAACAAATTTTACTTTTGCAAATTTGTCTTTTCATTCGAGATCGGTCTTTTAATGGCATTTTTTTTGTCAAGTGAACTTACGGCTATCCAAAAGTCTTGAAAATGCCTTGTTCATCTGAAAATATCAGTCTCAATAAGGATGGCTATGAAGTTCTTAATCTCAGATATTTAGGAATATTATAAATAAGATCCGAATAAAATTAGATGTTTACAGCTGCACCTCTTCGACTGTTGCTAAGAATAAAAAATAGGGCAAAGACAACATAGACATGATTTTATTTGGGTCATTAAACTTTGAAAACAAAACTCAAAGTGAAAATAAAAAGCTAATTAGCTCTAAGGAAAAATCTTAAATAAAATTGCAACTGGTGCGAGACCTAAGTCATGGGTAGCTTAGTGAGACAAAACCATGTTGGTCAAGAAACAAAAGGAGTTGATTAGGATGAAACCATACAAGTCAATAGAGGTAAGAGGTTGACTGAGGGAAAACTATAGGTCAACGAAGATATGGTCAACTGAGACAAAATCTATGAGTTAACAAAAACAAAAGGTTGACTTAGACAAAACCAACAAGTCAACAAATGAAATGAGTTGACTAGGATAAAGACGATAAGTCAACAAGGTATGGGTTGATAGGGACAAAACCTATAAGTTAACATATAAAAAGGGTTGACCAAGATAAAAATGACAAGCCAACAAATGAAAAGAGTTGACAGGGATGAAACTGATAAATCAACAAATAAAATAAGGGTTTAACCAGGACAAAACTGACAAGTTAATAAATGAAAAGGGTTGACTAGGATGAAATCGATAGCTCAACTTAGGTAAGAGTTGATTAGGATGAAACTGACAAATCAACATAGGTAAGGTTTGACTAGGATGAAGCCGACAAGTCAACTTAGATAAAAGTTGATTGGGATGAAACCCGACGAATCAACATAAGTAATGTTTGATCAGGATAAAGCCGACAAGTCAAATAAAGGTGACTAGGATATAATCTTAGATCTAAAGGGATGAATAGGGTAATATTGATACAGTCAAATGAAGAATGACCAAGATATAATTCTAAGTCTAAAGGGTTAACCAGGGCTGAACTAATATAGTCAATCGAAGAATGAACAGAATATAACCTGGGTATAAAAGGTTGACTAGGGTGAAACCAATACAGTCAAACAAAAATGACCTGGACATAATTCTAAGATCGACCAGGGTGAAAATGATATAGTCAAATGAGGATGATCAATATATAACCTAGGCCTAAAGGGTTAACCAAGATGTAACCTTGATAGAAAGGGTTGACTAGGGCAAAACCAATACAGTCAAATGGTAAAAATGCTTCATATTTGGATTGCTTGAAAGAATACAAGGTTTACCTTTCATTTTTGAAACATTGACGTATCCAAAGGTTTTTTTCAACTTAAGATCTGCAAATTATCAAATATGAATGCAAATGCATGAGGAATAAATATGACAAGTTTTCATGATTTAATTTTCTTTATCAATGTCTTATCCAGCCTATTGTAGAGAAAATGTGACAGATATTTCTCCTTCACTTAATGGAATGGACGTATATTTCTGGTTAAAGATCGAAAACATGTTCAAAAAACATTGAGGATTTCTTTTCTTTTTGGTAAAGGGACCTAATGCTTGAATTCAAATTTAAAGGCATCTTCAGAGGTCATTATAGACATGATACACTTATTCCTGAAAAGTCAAACTAAATAATGCACCAAAATCATCTTGGAATTAAAAAAGAGGAACATCATTGGGAATATGTGGCCTCTAAAATTTTCATTAACAGTTGGAACAAACTGATATAGGCTGAAGAAGAAGAGCATGATGGGAAATTTATGATTTTTAAAATTTCCATTAATAGCCAAAACAAATTGATACAAGCTGAAGAAGAAGAGCATGATGGGAAATATGTAGTTTATCCACCCTAATTCTTCTTAGAATGTCTAAAAAGCTTTGGATTATTGACTAAGATCCCTGCAATGTTTTAATCTCATTCAAAATAATGTAGAGAAATCAATTTGTCACATTTTCCTTAATTTCTATTTGCTTAAAACATTAATTATCATCTAGCAAAAATGTTAGCATAGTCCAAAAGACTAATTAACGAAGGTATGAATAAAAATATGTACTTGTATTGTAACCAAGAAAGAGGATACAACATTGGTTATTTTAAAAATAGTGATAAAGTATAAAAGAGACTTGGATATTACTCAGACAAACGAGATCTCCTAATTACTTTTTCAAAGATTTCCTCTAAATGAAAAGTTTACTTTCATGAAGATCCATCTCTTGAAGGTGCCTCTAATCATACTATGCCTCTTTTAAACTTAGTCTTTCAGCAAATTATGCTTTGTTTGTTCCTTCAAATGTTTGGGTTGTCGCTTTGAGCCTTCAGTTTAAAGTCTTCCCCTATTACCATCTCTAATTAGATACCCTTTTTGGGTTTTCATTTGATTTGATTTTTTTCAACGGATGCCTTTTTAGGTTTTCATCCTTTTTTTATTTTTTTATTTTTTTAAATGGATGCCTTTTTGGGTCTTCATTTATTTTTTAAACATAATATTTTTTACATTATCTGAATTAGTGGGGTTTTATCCAAATTAATGGGGTTTAAAAGAATTCCTTCATCCATCTCTACCAATACCAATGCTCTTCCTGAAAATATCTTCTAGACAATATAATGCCCTTCCCAATTGCGTGCCCATCTGCCTTAAGGATCTTTTTGTCTTGGCAAGATTCTTTTCAGTACCAATTCCCCCTCATGGAATTTTTTAGGATGAATTTTCTTATCATGAACTCTCATCATTCTTTTTTGGTACATCTGCCCATACTGAATAGCTTTTAGCTTTTTTACGTCAATGAAATTTAATTGCTCATAATGATCTTGAACCTATTTGGCTTCTTCTAACTTGGTTTCGATCAAAACTCAGAGTGAAGGGATTTTCACTGTAATTGGTAAGATAGCCTTTGTATCATAGACTAATGAATAAGGCGTTGCCCCAGTTGAAGTTAGGATGAAATTCCGTAAGCTAAAAAGCAAAAGGGAGCTTCTCATGCCAATCTTTGTAGGCCTCTACCATCTTTCCTACAAATTTTTAATATTTTTATTAGCTACCTTTACAGTTTCATTCATCTTTGGTCGGTATGTCACCGAATTATAATAAAAAATTTTAAGCTGGGTGCATACCTCTGTCATTAATTTATTATTCAAATTGGAGGCATTATCCGTTATAATTCTTTCAGGGATCCCAAATCGACAAATAATATTAGTCCTAAAAAATTTTATCACCATCAACCTTGTCACATTTGTATAAGAGGCTGCTTTAACCCATTTGGTGAAGTAATCAATAGCCACTAAGATGAAGCGATGATGGTTCAAGGCTACAGGGGTAATTACTCTAATAACATCCATGCCTCACATGAAGAAAGGCCATGGCATGATTATCACATGCAGTAGTGAAGGTGGTATATGGACCATGTCAGCATAGACTTGGCATTTATGACACTTTCAGGCATATTTAATGCAATCACCTTCCATGGTCATCCAAAAATAACCTAATCTCATGATTTGCTTTTCCATTTTATGTCTATTCGCATGGATACCATAAATCCTTTCATGCACCTCTTCCAACATCTTTTGTGTTTCGGGAGCATTTCGGGAGCATCAACACACCTTAGTAACACTTGATCATAACTCTTCTTGTAAAGAATCTCTCCATCTAAAACAAAATTCATCGCCAGCCTCATTAAAGTTCTGTTGTCGATCTCAGAGGCATTATCCAAGTATGCTTGATCCTTAAGATATCTTTTGATGTCGTGATACCATGGGAGACCATCTGCTTCTATTTTAACATTGCAATAGTATGCAAGAGACTTGTATATGCTCATCTAAACTGGTGTTACCTCTTGCCCCTAATTTACTTTAAACATCAAAGCCAATGTGGCTAAAGCCTCAGCCATTTAATTATCATCTTAAGTTGGATGAATAAATTCTACCTTTTCGAACTTTTCAAGCAATTCTAGAATTAGCTTTCTATATTGTTGCATCCTCGAATCCTGAGTTTCCCATTCTCTGCACAATTGATAATCACCAAGGCTGAGTACCCATATACTTTCAATAATTAAGCTTTTCTCTTTATAGCTACCCAAAGTCCTATAACACATGCTTTATATTCTACTACACTGTTTGTACAATCAAAGTCCAATCGAGTAGTAAAAGGGTAATAGTCTCTTTTTGGAGATATTAAAATTACCTCAATTCCATAGCCCAAACATTTAATGCTGCATTGAAATACATTTCCATGTTAATTCCTTTGACAGCTCTTCTTCTTTTTCCATTGAAATATTTATTAAATCCTCATTAGGAAAGTCAAAATTCAATGGCTGATAATCATCAAGTGCCCGACTTGTAGGAATTCAGCAATAGCACTCCTTTTAATTACCTTCTGATTCATATAAACCATATCATATTCTGATAATAAAACTTGCCATGTAGCTATCCTTCCTCACAAAGTCGATGCTTTGAATAGATATTTGATTAAGTCCATTTTGGCTAGGTGGTATGATATAACATGTATTATTGGAGCCTTTTTGCAGCCCAAACTAGGGCACAACATATCTTTTCTATTTAAGAATAGTTCACCTTATAATCAAGAAATTTCTTGTTAAGGTAATAAATAACTCGCTCTTTCTTTCCTATCTCATCTTGTTATCTTAGCACACAACCCATAGACCTTTCAGACATTGACAAGTACAAAATCAAAGGTCATCATGCTACATGTGGTACCAATACTGGTGGATTATAAAGATAATGTTTAACATTTTCAAATGCTTCTTGGTATTCTTTATTCCATTCACTAGGGTTTTTGCAAGAGCTAAAATATTGGGTCGCACTTATTTATGAGTTGTGATATGAATCTGGCAATGTAACTCAACCTCTATAAGAAACTTTGCACCTCTTTTTGTGAATATGGGGATGGTAATTCTTGGATGGCTTTAATCTTATCTGGATTAACTTTGATCCTTTTTTCACTCACAATAAAACCCAATAACTTTCTTGACCTTACATCAAAAATGCATTTTGTTAGATTTAGCTTCAATTGGTACTTTTTTAGTTTTTTGAATAGCTTTCGTAAATCTACATCGTGTCTTTCTCCTGAGGCAGCTTGGCAATCATATCATCTACATATGCTTCTATCTCTTTGTATATCATATCATGGAATAGAATAACCATTGCCCTCTGATAAGTTGCATTTGCATTTTTTAGTCCAAACGATGTCACTTTATAGCAAAAAGTTCCTTACATTGTGACAATGGTTGTCTTTTCCATGTCTTCTGGTGCCATTTTTATCTGGTGATACCCGAAAAATCCATCTATGAAAGAAAATAGACAATTCTTCGCAGTATTATTAACTAGAGTAACTATATGAGGAAGAGGAAAATTATCCTTCTGACTCGCTCAATTTAGGTCCTGATAGTTTACACATATTCTAACTTTACCATCCTTTTTGGAAACTGGGACAATATTTGTAACCCATTCTGGGTATTTTGCCATTTCAAGAAATTCAGCCTCGAATTGTTTCTTTACCTTTTCTTTTATCTTCAAAAGTATTTCTGGTTTCATTCTTCTCAATTTCTGCTGAACCAGTTTGAATTATGGTTTTAGAGGTAATTTATGGACTACGATTTTTGTATCCAACCCTAGCATGTGTTGGTAAGACCATGCAAAAACATATCAAAATTCTAGAAGCAAACTTATTAATTCCTCCCTACTGATGGGCATTAGGGCAGTCCCTATCCTGACTTCTTTTCTCTCATTCTCATCATCCCTTAAATTTATCACCTTTATGGATTCTTCATGGGGCATTATTCGTTCATCTCTTGCTTAATTATTTTTAGTAGATCAAGTGGCAAAGTATGATTATCAATATCTTCTGTGAAATTGACCTCATTCAAGCAAACAGTCTGTTAAAATTCAACCTTTGAATCATGTTTGGGACCATCCACTTTTCCTTGAGTGGGAAATCTATAAGGTAGAAAAGAAAAGAATGGACAAACAGATGTATGACATGATTTGTATAAATGTATGTAACAAATGAAAGAAATATTGGTTTAAAAGAAATTGGACATAGGCAAAAAGTCACATGAATTTCATTTTTGTAAATAATAATTTAACATTTTAAGTTTTCACAGAAAGATTCTTAGATGACAAAACGAGTTCCCAAGATTACTTTGAAACTAACCTAAGCACTACAATTCTCTTAATATAAGTCCAATTTTCAAGATGTATCCAATAGGACAAGGATGGATCCTATGATTATCATTTGGCTATTTGCTATCTTCTCTAATGGTGGCTATCTGACACTTTTTGAAAGCTACATTAACCACCATAATAACTCTATTGGCTTCTTTTTCTTTAGCTCCTAGATTAACAACCCCTCTAAAACAAAAAAACTTCTTCAGTAAGAGGTAACGGGTTTATTTATGGCTTAACTATTGATTGAAGGCTTGGACTAGCTTTTCTCTTTGAGATCTATTTTTAAATTTCTTCTTTTGACTCCACTCTAGCTTGAAACCCAGTCCCTGCTTATCTTTCTTGCTAATGACATTGATAGATCAGTTGATCCCTTGTAAATGTTTCCCAAGTCTACTTCCAACTTAAGCTCCTTTGCTGACATAAGCTTAAGACCTATGCGGGTGCTCTTTGAAAGTTTAGGTTTTGGGATTATAGACCCTTCTACAACAAAAGCGACATTGATAATTTCAAAGGATCTAGAAGAGCACTCTTCAATTTTAGTATCTGTTTCAATGTAAAGGGCTTCAGTAGAAGTCATGGCCATAATGTCTTCCTCCCCAGATAGCTAATCAACTTCTCATCAACTATAAATTTAACTTTTTGGTGTAAAAATGATGGGATGGCACTGGCAGAATGAATCCATGGTTATCCTAATAAATAGTTATATGCTAGGACAATGTCCATTACATGATATTCGATCTCAAATGGGCAAGGGCCAATATCCAAAGTGACTGAAATAATTTCTTTAATTTCTCTCTTGGTCCCATCGAATACCTTAACAATTGTATGGCTGTGCTTGATCTGACTGACATTAATTGGTAAGTTAGACGATGTGATCAACGACATTACATTCAAAGCTAATTCATTGTCAATAAAGACTTTGGGTAGAATGGTCCTTTTATAGTGAGTCGTGATGTGAAGAGCTTTTGTTAAAGTGCTACCCCCTGTTAAGATCTCATCATCACTACATGAAATGAAATTGTCAACAACAATGTTATTTACTAGGCGATCCAGCTTATTTATGGAAATGTCTTGAGGAACATAAACTTAGTTAAGCACTTTCAATAAAGCATTTCAATGCGCTTCTGAGCTAAGCAACAAGGTTAACACAGAAATCTTTGCCAGTTGCTACTTTAACTATTCTACTATACTATACTCACTGTGTTTAATGAACTTAAGAAATTTAACAGCCTCTTTTTCCTTGATCGATTCTTATAGTTTTACTGTGCTATCTTTGGTAACTGTTGCTTTTCCAGATACCTATTCTTTTAACTTGGTTTTGCATTGGTTTCTGGGGCATAGATGTGACCACTCTTTGTCACATGGCTTACTTTAGTTATGTCGATAGCAGCCAGTTGGCTTATAACAACCTTTGAAGTTGTTATTCTACCATCATACTTCCACTGTACTTGTTTTTTATTTTGATATGGGAACGGGGTTGGTGCTCTAATAATGAGTTTAGAAGTAGCTTCAATCTTAGGCGATGTGTTCTTTGGTTGATTGCGATTAATGATAAGAGGGTGACTGACACTGTAAGGTAGCTGCGATGATCCTTCACTAGCTGTGTTGACTAATTTTTCTTTATCTAATCCAGCTTCCTCAAAGAACCCAATTTCACCATTATCCATTATTCTCTGGATTATGCCTAAAAATTCTATGCCATTTTGCAAAGTATGTCCTGATGTTCTGTGAAATTTATAGAAGTTAGTACCAATACCAGATTGACCTTTACTACTTCCAGGATCTTGACTAAAGATCCCTCTTTCAGTCAGAATTGCCATACTTTTTCCATAGAAGTCCTAACTTCTTGGACTTTTAACTTCCTTCAATTTTTTTCTTCAGTAATTAAGGCATTGATCCTGGGTTCAGTACGATCTTGTAAGGGATTTGCTACCATATTAGGTGCTCAGCCATTATCAATTCAAAAGGCACCCTTCTTAAGAAGACTTTGAACCTTTTGCTTGAAGGCTGTACAATTTTGATCGAGTGACCTGTTATTGCATGATACTTACAGTGTAGATTTGGGTTATACTAACTAGGGTAATTTTCTTCATATGTTTTGGAAAAGATTGGAGCCACTAATCGTGCCTTAAAAAGCTTATCAAACATTTCCTTTTATGAGCAAGAAAGGTGTTCATAGCAAAATCTAGGTTAGTTGGCTCTTTGGGCTGGTGGATTAACATTAGGTCTTGGTTGGTTTTATGGAGGGTTCAAAATGGTGGTCTGAGGTGATGTTGAAGGAGGAGCTATGGGAATGTTAAGAAAGTAGGTATTTTGGGTTTGCTATCTTTGGTTTTGGTAATACGGATGAGGTCCTTGATGGTATGATTGATTGGCATAGTTAACCGACAGAGCTTTTTCTTTCTTTTTTCCTATCGCTGGCTTCTTTCTAGTAGAAGATTCCCTAGTGATGATTTTACTAGCCTTTATAGCTGTTTCAATCATCTCTCCCAAAATAACAGGATCAGTAATATTCTCAGTTGCATTCCCCACTAATTTGTCATAATAGGGGGACGTAAAGCGCTCACCAATAGCATCGTGGTTTTTTTCCCAGTCAAGGGAAGCTAAACTTGAAAAGCCATGTCTCTCCCCTTAAAAGATTCGGTAGACTTCTTCTCCATATTCTAAAGAGTTAGTCTATCAGGCACCCATTCAGCCATATGTTTATATTATTAAAGAAATGCAATAGCTAAATCAGTCCAGCATTGAATTTGAGTATGGTTCAGATCATTGTAGCATCTCAGCGCAAATCCGAACAAACTTTCTTGAAAACAGTGAATTCAAAGCTTGTTGTTCTAGGCATAACCAACCATTTTCCTGATGAACATTTTAATGTATGCTTGAGGGGAATTAGTGCCTTTTTACTTTTTAAACTCGAGCATTTTAAATTTTAGTGGGAAGACTAAATCTGGTACTAGACTGAGGTCCTCGACATGTACACTACTATATAATTTGGCCCCTTCAATGGCCTTTACCTTCTCTCAAGAAGCTGTAGTTTCCCTTTTTCTATCTCTAATTTAGCTTGTTCTTTACCCTTCTATTTATGTTTTTCCTCTTCATCAATGCTAGGGCCTACTGATTTTGCTTGGGCAACTACAATTCTTGCTTCTGCCCCTTATGAAATGGTATTAGGGTTAATGATGATGATTGGTGCGAAAAACTTGGATATCAATACTTGCACCTAAATATAACTTGTATGTACCATGGCTTCTCAATTTACCTCAACTTTTTCAAAAACAATGGGAAATTGATTTGTGTATTCATTTGAATAACATTGGTGACACCATGAAAAGTGGCCTTTGATGCCTTATTTTAACATTTTCTTTCATAAGGCCCATAGGCATTTTAAATCTTCCTAAAAAAATTTTTTGCCTGGTGCCCTATTGCCTATAGTGCCTGGTGACACAACACCCGATAGTTATCCCTTAGGTTTTATTTCTATTTTTTGATTTTATCATCTTTTACCTAACTCTTAGGATGCCAAAAACTAGTCCGGACAAAATGAGGTGTCTATAATAGGAGCTATGATTCCATATATATAAGTAAAGCTCTCATCAAGTATAAGTTATATGCCCAATGTATTGGTCTAGTAGCTTACAACTTGGAGATGCTTTAGCCTTTGGAATGTCAAAGCATACAAGTTATACACATGGAGTCAATTACATACTCAAGATTAAGGTAATTACACAAGGAATGTCAAAAGTGAATTAATCCATGTAAACAGACTTATTAATGGACTAATTGCACTTTGGTCCAGTCTAATATATCACCACCTCTAGGTAATATGCTTATGTCTCTACTTAAGAGTCAAACCACTCTAAATGACCAAGACAAGCCATCTCCCTAATTGGATTTAGATGACATTATAATCTTAACATGAGTTAATTACTCGCATTAACCCTATAGACTATGGAGTATAGATTTAGATTACTTACTTTAGAATGTTATCTTCCCGTATATAAAGTCCATTATATGCAACATTCTAATGCTATAAACACAAATTGTCAACAAGCCAATAGTCAACAAGCCATATTTGTTTACATTTACTTTAAGATGCAAATCTAAATGAGGATAAAATAGCAATGATATAGTGAAAACTCGAATATCTATAAATAATTAGTTTAAATTAATGAAATACATCAAGATGTGTTTCATCATTAGGGTATTCCTAACATATTAATGTTAATTTTTATTTTCTTTTTCATCATTAGGGTATTCCTAACATCAAGATGAATCACTCACTTGACTTAAGCTTGAATTGTCATTATGAAATGAACATTTTTTTGGGTCATCACCAATCTATTTTGGCTAGGTGAGATTGGTCATGTATCAGAGCTTATATTTATAGGGTTACGAAACCCTTGAAAATAAAATTCGAGGTTCGCATAGATACCAGAGATCACATGAAAGGGTTTGGGAGTCGATTACAATCACAAGTAAGGATCAAGCTTTTGTGATGCTCGAAAATTGATACCTTATTAATCATGTGTTAATTTAAAGTTTGATTTTTACTCAGTTTCAATATTTGATATTTTATTATAATTCCCAAATATCAAAAACTAAATTTTATGAAACAAATTTATATTTTCGAATGGAAAAATTAGGCTTTTAATATTCTTGAAAATAAAAAATATCTTTTACACGAAAGACTAGAGGAACACAAGAGTTTTTTTATCATTCTCTTTCGTACCTCAATGGAGAGCTGATGGAATATGATCAAAATATCTTTTGTACCCTGCTAGAGAACTAAAGGAAATCAAAAGGTTTTAATTTTCCAAAATTTATAAAAATCTCGATTTTTACTATGGAAAAGACATCTCGTTATTAAAATAATCCATAGAACCTCTCTCATATGTTGGGTGAAATTCCACATACTATTTTTACATCGAAGACATTGCCTTGATTTGAAAAAAATTCTAATTTTATTTAATTAACAATAAATAACTTAAGACTTGGTGTAGACGAAAAGTACAAAACATGACTTTAAGGATCCAAATTTGGTTGATTTAACCAACATGTCCTCTAAGGTACATCTTCGACCTAAAAGTATCTAAGTGATCCTAAATGACTCAGTTTTAAAATGAATTAATAAAATATCCCTTAGGAGTACCTTCGATGTTTATGTATCTCGGTAACCCTAAAGGATTCTAAAACTATATAAACAAATGAAGCTATTCCTACTATACACCTTCAACATAAAAGCATCTCAGTGATCACATAGGACTTGGTTCTAACATAAATTGCTAAAATGTACCTAAGGTCTACTTTCGATGTAGAAGTATCTCAGTAAGCCTAAAAGACTCAACAACTCTATAGAAAGATGAACCTATCTTTAGTATAAGTATCCCGGTGATCATAAAAGATTCGGTTTTAGGATAAATTATCAAAATGCCTTTAGGGTTTACCTTCGACAACATACATATCCCTATGACCTAAAGGGTGACATCATAAATAAATGAACTTATTCCTACTATATTCCTTTAACATAAAAGTATCTTGGTGATCACATAGGACTCGGTTCTATTGAAATTACTAAAATACCCATAAGGTGTACCTTCGACTTATAAGTATCATGGTAACCTAAAAGACTTGGAAATAATATAAAAAGAAATTCATCACTTCCATGAATAATTAAGATATTAAGATTGACCTAAAATGCAAAAGATTGCTAACAGGGCCAATAACTTTTCAAAATTACATTTCATACCCTAATGGTAAAATTAGAAGAATACGAAAAGTTTTAATAATTTCCACACCCTTCTAGAAGACCAAAAGAATGCTAGAAATATTTTTAAAATATCAAAAATATCATATTAACCCTAAAATGCAAAATTTTTAAATAATCCCCAAAGCTTGCAAACTTTACAACTTAGTCCCTAAACAAAATAAACACAATTAAACACAAAATTCATCACAAAAAATTATGAAAATCATACCAATATTCACAATTTCAATTCAGTCAAGCACCTATGGCCTTGAAACAAAAATTTTGGAATTTTGCAAATAAGCCCTTAAATTTTTTTAAAAATTGCATTTCGTACCTTAACGAACAACTGGAGTAATGCGAAAAATTTTAATAATTTCTACAGCTCTAAAAATGACCATAAGGATGTTAGAAATATTCTTAAAATGTTTAAAATATCATATTAACTCTAAAATGCAAAGTTTTTTTAAATGGTCCCTAAACGTTTCAAACTTTACAATTAGTCCTTACATGAAATAAACACATAATGAAACTCAAAATTTATCACAAAAACTTATGGAAATCATACCAGTATTCACAATTCCAATTCAGCCAATCACCTATGGCTTGGAACAAAAATTTTGCAATTTTGCAAATAAATCTTATACTTTTTAAAATTACAAAATGATAAAAAATAAAGGAAAATGCATAAAACATTTTCAAATATGTTAAACTTAGCATAAAAACACTTTCATCAAATAACCACAAGCAATCAGCCAAGCATAAATGGACATAAAAAAAGTTTTGGAATTTAGTCCTTATATTTTCTATAATTACAAAATAAGCTAAACAAAATTAAAATATCACAAAATCATCGAGATCAGATTCAACCAAACTTGGAATCAACCTTCCAAAGCCTTAAAAAATTGGAAAAATTATCTTTAGGCACTTAAAAGTTTCATATTTTACAAAATAATCCTAAATATTATCAAATCAAGAATGAAAAAATTATTGAAGGCCCACGGCATTTTTTATCAACATATATTTGGACCAAAAACAATATATTTCATCACATATTTGCATAAATGTTAACATATATCATAATTTTTACCAGGTTAAAATATGCATAAAATCAACATAAATAATGAATAAATCAACATGAAAGTTATTAAGAAAAATAACACAAAAGTATATACATAAAAATATGAATATTTTTATTGAATGAAGAAAAATGAATAAAAATAACAAAAACTAAAGATTTGGTGAAAGGATTCACCTTGAAAAGCTTGAAAACGTAATGAAATTTTGTTTTTTTTTTTTTTTTGTATTTTTCTTCCTTCAAGCTAAAGTCTTCAAATTGACAAAAATTTAATTTGAATAAAAAACAAATTATAGGGACTGAAACATAACAAATTAAAAGTTATGTATTCAAGGAATAAAATTTTACAAAAAACTTCAATTAAAAATAATCAAAATAAGCGTCTTAGACATGTTAAAAATTAAAAATGGGTTCATTGGGCTTTTAAAAAAATTAAAGGGCTTATTGTGTCCATTAAAAAATTTAGGGTTTTAAGGCCCATAAAATGGAAAAAATAATTTTTGGCCATTAAAAATAAAATTAATAAAAGTTTTATATAAAAATTCAAAAGAAATTTTTGAAAAATTTTATGCACAAGAAAAAGGCAATTAAAAATTCCAAACCCTTAAAATTTTACGAGCAAAAACTTTTTTGGAAGAAAATTGTCATTTAAAAAAATAAAAAAATAATAAAATAAATTGATTTTTTAAAAAATGATTTATTATGAATTTAATTGAATTTTTTTTAAAAAAAATTGTAAACTAAAAAAATCCTCCTAAAAAATCTATAGTGTAGAAAACTCCATATCTTGGAAATAAAAAATTTAAAAAAAATACATTTAAAATTTATAAAAATGAATTTTATTTAATACATTAATCAAAATGTTATAAAAATAGTAAATATGAAAACTTGAAATCCAAAACAATTTTTACTAAAAAAATTTTACGAGTATGATACTCGCGATATTGTTAAAAATTCAAAATTAATTAGTAAAATAGACAACTTGACACCTTGCGGTATAAAATGCTAATAAGAAATTTTCCTTGAATATTTATGATTTTTCAGAGTGCATATCGGTGTAAATACCACACTGGTATTGGTAAAAGTATATGATAGTCAACTTCTCAACTTTAACTAAAAGCTCTTGAAAGATTCCAAAGAATGGCAAATTTGATTGTGATAACATTTGCAAAAATAGATTTTAAAATTTCATAAGTATAAAATTAAAAGCTAATTATTTTACCTTGATATTTGTCTATTTTAACTTAGATTTGCTTTCTATGACCCTTAAAATGGCATAAATTTTGTCACATGCAATGCGGTCATTTAAGCATAATTAAATAGGTCTTGAAAATATCCATTCCACTTGAAGAAAATTTAACCCCATTGGGACAAGTACTCTTTATCTCAGATATTTTTTGGATTATTGGGGAATAGGCCTGGACAAAATCAGGTGTTTGCAATAGGGATACCCAAAGTCCATGGAATTATGAATTCGAATATGTTTAGGTAACTGTAAGTGGTTTTTTTGGAGTAATGGTATTTTATTAAAAAGTAGAAGAAAGACCAAGTTCTAAAACAATTATAGGCCTGAAAGATATGAAAATAACCATATACACTATTTATTAATCCCCATAAAAGATAAAATACTAAGGGATAATAAAAAAATGCAATAAAATCCTTTTGCACAGCACTTTTTATCGTGCCAATGAATCTGCAAATGAATTAGCTAATTGTCCTTAAATAGAATTTTAAAATCCAATATTTCCTACC
The DNA here is from genome assembly GCA_038382065.1 of Adansonia grandidieri. NCBI lineage: Eukaryota > Viridiplantae > Streptophyta > Magnoliopsida > Malvales > Malvaceae > Adansonia > Adansonia grandidieri. The sequence continues at coordinate 38,058 of JBBYHK010035746.1, read as the reverse complement.
AATATTATCCATGGACACAAAAAATCTAGTGAAACTCCTTGGCCTATTCACCTTTGAATTGCACCAAGAAACCACAATAGCTGAGTCACTCTAAAAGATAACTCTAGAATCAAGTAAATGGAAATGTTTAAGAAAAAGCATAACTTCATGCTTAACTCAGCTTCATTTGAATCCATAATGCTAGTAGATTTGGAGAATAAACCAAAACATGGCCCCTACAATCTCGCTAATCCCTACCGACTCCCACAGGACCAAACTTCCCTAGCATTAATCATATACATTAAATTTAACCTATCCCACACTAGGAACTAACCAATTCAACATAGGTTTTAAAGTCTTTGCAATTGGTAAGAATTTAAAATGGTCAGGTTTATTAACAAGATTCTCCATTTTACTAACTTGTTAACGCCTTTTAACCCAAACCCACTATGTAAACCTACTCCTAATTAGAAATAATAAAGCATCAAGGATAAAAGACTTACCATTGAAAATTACCTCATTGTGTGCTAACCATACGATTCAAATAGCCACACCAAACAAAGCTTGTTAGTGTAAGCCCGTAAGCTAGTCATTGTGGCTTGTAAGGAATTATAATTTAGTGATTCCATGTAATTAAACATTATATTTAATTAATGATATAAAGGCATTTCTTTATCCATAAGATTTAATTGTATAATTGTTATAAATATCATATGTAGATAAAGCCTATGAAACACATTGGCCTTGTAAAGAAATTGTAAAGAGTTATGAGATCCCTATGCATCAAAGCCATATTTCTAAAAATGATCCATGTCATCGTATTGTCAAGATAAGGCATTGACAATGCAAAAAGATTGGCATATGTAAGCCTCTATGCATTTCATGCATGCAACTGATTTCATAAGTTGAAGTATAGAAATACTTGGGGACATCATATAGGTGCTTGTTATGATAACAAGTTCACTGAACATGACCTACTATGAGAGCTCCATTTAGTATTTCATTAAAGTGTTATGGAAATACTCTCCTATGTCAACAGTATATGTCAACAGTGTAAGTGATCTTTAGACTTGTGACACCAGGTCATCTCGTATAAGCAGTATCATGCTTTGATTCCATCACGAACAGTCCACGATAGATGGATACTTACGATAAAGTGATTTTAGGCATTGCATGCATCATATGATAGGTGAATGAGTGGTTCATAGAGGATTCATCACCTAAGTGATATAAGGGACTATCTCATATGTACTTGGCCCATGTTAACTCAAAGTCCTTGGCCTAGGCAATATTGATAAGCTAACACATAGGGTTGCATATTAATATGGAATAAGCTAATAGTAGACATTGAACCATGCACTTACGAATTCCAAGATACCTAATGAAAGGATAATTATTACAATAAGATATTAAACACTAAAGGGCTTGTCAAAACCACATCGACACTCCCTGCATGTTGGGTGGCAAAGATGCATTGCTAGATGCCAATCTTGGTCTATAAATATAAAATATTATTAATTATGCTATTTTATATTTATTGCCAATATGATAGGGGCTGGATGGCTCACACACATAAAGGTGATTAGTAGAAATTAAATTGAGATTAGGTTAAAATTCTAATACAAGTAATGGTTATTTAGGCCTAATTTGAATAAGTTCATATGGGTCAAGGCAAAATTGTGATTTCTAAAGAATTACAATTTTAAACCTGTGGGTATATGAACTTAAGTTTGCCATTTCTCATGGTTGATTGGAGGCTTTGAATTTTGGCCAAGAAGATTAAGAAAACCTAGTTTGCATTTTCTCCTAGAAACCCTAAAAGAGTTGGCACAATCTTGGTTCTTTGAGAAGAAAATTGTTTTCTTTTTTGTTCTTTGATTACTGAATCAAGGCCTTCTAAGTGCAAGGGAAGATTTATTGAAATCTAAGCTTCTAGCATGGCTCCCGATAACAAAGTCTTTTATTTTTCAAACGTTTTTGGGTCACTCGTGTAGATAACCATTAGAGGTTGAATGCTCGAACAACTTTGGTTTAGGAAAACTAGGCTTATTTTTTTGATAAATTGGTCATGGAATTTCTAAAAGACTTTTCAAGATTGAGGTATCTTAAAATCTTGAATAGTCATTTAGATTTCTTGATCTAAAAGATTAATCAAGCTCATGCAAGATGCTATTTAGGGAGCTAGGGTGAGTTTCTTCGATTTGTTTTTGTTGTCATGTTTATGTGATATTTATAAAATTCCTAGAACATAAGTTGTTCAAATGGCTTTGTTTCTATGCCTAGTCATGAATATAAACTATTTTTTATTAGGATAGCCATTTTTATGCATTTTTGTCATATTTTTTGCTAAAAGTAGAATGAATAATATTTTCATGCATGAATGGCTCGTTCAATGGGTATTCCAGATGAATCACGAAGAAATTCTAGAAAGCAGGCTGTTTGGCATGTTATGCTATGTAGTAATGTCCAAACAAAATTTATGTGACAACATAAATAATTTTTTGGCATTTTTTTTGAATATTTTTAGGTTGAAGTATAGTGAATTAGTAGTCATAGAATTTGATTTGGTGATTTTATGAGATAGAAATAATCAAAAATAAATTTTGAGAGCTTGAAAGGTCAAATTTATCCTTGTTTTGGTTCTCTCTAAGTTTAATGTCCCCTATTTTATCCTTGTTTTATGAGATAGGAATAATCTATGATTTTATGAGTAGTCATGTGAGTATGTGAATAGGGCTAGGAGTGTCCTAGAAAGATCCTTAGTGACTCACACTAAAGCTTCCAAGCTGAATTAAATATAGTTGATTTTTTAATATATTTCTAAATTTGTGATTTTCTCGATTTAGTCTAAGTACACTATTTTTGTGATTTTTTTATATCGAGTCAAAATTGATAAAAAAATGTTGAAAATGGAGTCAATTAGTGAAAATTTATGGAGACAAATGTTTCTATAGAATTTTTTTCCTTTCTAAATGATTTTAGCTCCAAATTAGTTGAAACTTAAAGCTAGTTCCGGTAAGAGTTTTAGGATACATTTTTGTTAATGATATTTGTTTGATTTGATGAATAGAAAAAGGGATTATGGTTGAGCAAATATGATTGAATCCGATAAAAATAAATTTGGATACATGTGATTAGTTGGTACCAAGTATCATGCGGGGGGAGATATAGGATTTATTTTAGGATACATGGGATTATTAAACAATCGCATGATTAACAATTAGTTTGGTCAGCTAAAGCCCTCCCGGTGCATTACTCTTGTTTTCATGATTTGTCCCTATAAACATGAGTAGTGTTTTTACTCGGATCAAGCCTGTTCTACCAAGCCTGTGATATGCCTAGGTTCAGGGTGTTTCGGTTGTCTTTACCTAGTAAAAGGAACATTTTGGGGATCACATGCATTAAAAGTCATCTTAAATATGCATATAATGAGCCTAGGAGCCAAACTTAATAAATTGTACCTAGGAGTCTAGAAGAACTCGAAGTTTATGTACAATTGGGAAATATTTCTAACCCTCTATTGTTTTATCCTTTTGAGTCTAGATCTCAAGTTGTGTTAAACGAACTTCATTAATTAGGATATTTATTATCCCGTTGATTTAGTCTTTATTTATATTTGATCATAACTTATCATTTGTCTATTGGATTGATGGCAAAAACATGTGCAGAAAATAAAACTGAGCTGAGGTGAATAGACACCTTAGGAATTTTTCATTATGCATGTTATAGTGTCAAGAACATTTGAATGTACCATTATACTATCGGATTGATCATTATGTGACACTAGAAGCATCATGAGAGCTCGATTTTGAGAAAAGTGTCTTAAAAAGAATCGGTGTCCTAAATTAAGACCATGTATTGACAAGGCTAGCCTTTTAGGGTCTAGTTATAAGATACGTACCCTAATACCAAAATAAAGTGTTCCTTCTAATTTAAGAGGCTGCGAAGCTTGAGAATAAAATTTTTGAGACCATTTTAAATATTTAAATTGTATTGTATATGACTAATCTATTATTTTGGTCGCTTCATTTATTTGTTTTGCGTGTATTTTAGCATTATTATTAGTGCTTCCAAAGGCTATTGGTAAAAAATGATAGTGTCTATCCTAAGGGTCATCCAGAATAGGGGAACATATGGTCTTGATAGAGGAGAATATTTCACAGTAAAGGATTTGTCAGAAAAAATTCAAAAGCGACATGGGGATGCTCTAATAGTCGAGTATGTCTTACCATTTTTGGTCTAAGTCAACATTAAGTTTTGAAAGAATGATGTGGTAGATTTTTATGAGCCATATAGGATCAATAGGATAGCGCCATGAAAGATATGTTCACCCTAAAGTTTAAAGAGATAGCACTATTGGTTAAGGTCAGAATAGATAAGGAGTTGCTCTAAGCTATGGATTAGTTTTGAAACCTGGGTTATCGATGCTTTACTTTCGATAGAGAGAATATGGTCTGACGATCAAGGAGTAAACTACCTTGTTGCACATTGAATGTACCATTCTTGATCGAATGTATATTAAGGAGTCCAATCCACTTACATTGAAGAAGTAGTTGCTTAACATTATCAGAGTATCCAAGGCTTGGATTAAGTCATACATGGTTTGAAAAGGTTAGAGTGGTTGTATATTATGGCATACATCATGAGATTTGATACATGACTACCCGGACCTAAAAAAGAAAAAAAGATATCTTTATATTAGCTATTTATGGATTAGTGGTATTCCTTATGACTCTAGGGTACATATAATATAGCAGTGGTTGATTTGTATGGATCAGTTGAGGTACAATTTCAATTCAGCTATGGTGATTATCACTAAGATGATATAGCAATTTAACATCTATAAGAGAAAGTTGAGGAGTAGATTTCTTAGATGTGCACAGTTATTATAGATATGGGTCCATAGTCAATTTTAAAAAGATGTAAAGACTGATATCTAATGTGTATCGAGTCTTTCCTGCCAATTATAATGTTCCTTAGGAAAGAATGGCAGAGGGATTACACTAAAGATCAGTGGGTGTCAGTATTTCAAAACTTGAAGAAAAAAGATATTACATAGAGTGCACCGTGGATGTTTTCTTAGGTTATGCTATGCTAAAACAGATGCCAAAATTAAATACCCTTATTTGGGTCTCAAGTTATGTTGGTTATGCTCCTTTGCTAGTTTAGAGGTAGTTCGAGCCTTAACAATTCATTTTTTGATGCATGATTTGGGTAAGTTTGATTTTGCATACGAAAGAAATGGTTATATAAAGAGAATACGAGCCATAGCTGATGAATAGAGAGAGACTTATCGCTTACAATTAGCTTGGTATTAGATGCTGTGATTCTTACTTGTGAGGTTTAGAAAGATAATTGGGTCAATAACAATGTTCTACTTTCGAACAAAGATGTGGTACTTTCAATAGGAGAGTCACTGTCTAAGGTTGAATTATTGATAAAAGAATTTAAGTTGGAATGACAGTGTTTCAGTGAGAGATTACTTGATTAGAAACTAAAAATGGGTAGTTAAAATATGATCAAGCTGTATGTGAGAAGTAATTAAAAGAACTTTATAAAAATGGACAATGTCAAGTGAGGTATGAAAGAATTGCATCAAGATAACAAACAAGTCATGATAGCAATGAAAAAATTAAAAGGTAAAAAGTTATCCGAGAAGTAGGAACCCGAGGTAGTAAAACTAAATAGAAAGGTGAACTTGTAGAGAAGTAAAGCCAAAAAGAGTGTATAATAGGTAGTCAAGCTCTCAACAAGCCAGTTGGTGAGCCCAAAGAAGAACGTTTGTGTTTTTTCCTATTTACAAGTCTAAAATGAGATTAAGGTGGAACCCAAATCTCCACTAGTACTTGATATCCCTATCAAGGAAGAAGAGCAGAAATAAAGCATTATCCTGATAGACAGACAAGATTAGTGATTGATTAGACTTTTTTTATGGATGTATCTATACTTTTCTTCGTGAATGAACCAATATGGAAACAAATTTTCTAGATGTAATAATTGGATTTCGAATATTAGTTTTATATTAGAGTTATTACCTTAGCGAATGCCTTTGATATGTTTGTATATTATTCACGCTAACTTATTCTTTTATATGTGTACATTTGCATTCATGTCATGGCATGCATGATAATCATATTACGAGATTCTAAATCTGGTGTCATCCTTTAAAGAAAGTATTACGTACATGAGGAAAGTTGCAAAGGTACCTATTCATAAGAGATATAATACCAGGTCCCATTTTAGAAATATGGAAAATGATTCTATTGCTAGGATAGAAAGGGTGGAGAAAACTCAGAAATAGATGCTGAAGGGTCTAGAAGAATTGAGGCCATAACCAACTAAAATCATTGGGTTGATGACGTTAGATACTAAAAGGAAGGAGCAAGTAAAAGGCTTGGGTTCTCAAGCTAAAGAAGTTAATCCAAAGGGTAAATCTATCGAGTTTGTGAATGCTGCAAGGGTAAAAAATGTGGTGCCTTGATTTAAGTGTCTTAAACTATGCTCGCTAGTGGAATTGCTATTATGGTGCATGGGCACACTGAAGTTCATATGCCATGGGTAATTATTGATAAGGGGTTGAATTTGGGGTTTACATTGGCAAATCCATTAGTCCCTAAACTTGATAAGTTTACTGAGTTGGATAGCCTTATGACAAAAGTGTCTAAATGTGCTGAAAAGGAGCAGATGCAGTTTTAAGTCATAATAAAGAGATTGAGTGCCATAAAAAGAGTAGATAAATTTAGAGTGGTGGATGCTATGGAATTTTTGCTAGTATCCAGATTGGTTATTCCTTCAAAATTTGAGACACCAAAGTTTGAGAAGTATAATGATACCCAATGCTCGTCTGCTCATATTAGAATGTATTATCCCAAAATGGCAAGGTACGAGAACAATGAGAAGTATTTTAGGGGTATTTTAACTTTTTAGAACCAATATGTGATCACCAGGATACTTCTATGTTGAAAGTGTACAATAGAAGTATGTTCATTTATTTATGATGTCATCGAGCCTTTTAGGTTACCGAGATACTTATAGGTTGATGGTATACCTTAAGGGTATTTTAGTAATTTACCTTAGAATCAAATCCTTTTTGATCATTGGGGTACTTATATGTCAAAGGTGCATAATAGGGGATAGGTTTATCTATTATCGAGTCATCCATCCCTCTAGGTTATTGGGATACTTAAATGTCACTGGTAGACCCTAAGGATATTTTGGTAATTTATGTTAGAACCAAGTCTTATAATAGGAATTTATTTATTTGTTTATAAAGTTTAGAATATTTATGATATCAAGATACATATATGTCGAAGGTACTCTTTAGGGACATTTCATTAATTTATTTTAGAATCGAGTCTTTTTGAGCCACCAAGATACTTTTAGGTTGAAGGTGTACTTTAAAGAAGTTAGTCATATTGACCACATTCAGGTCCCTAGGGTCGACTTTAGTACATTTTGTTTAAATCGAGTCTTCTTATAATTTTTAAATATTATTAATAAAATTGAAATTTTGTGAATCAAGGCAATGTCTTTAATGTTAAAATAGTATGTAAAATTTCTCCCATCATATGAAAGGGGTTTTATAGATTATTTTAATAACAAGACATCCTTTCAAAAATAAAAATTGAGATTTTTCAAATTTCAAAAAAATAAAATCTTTTGTATTCCTCTGGCCCTCTAGCAGGGTACAAAAGATATTTTGATTTCTAAAATCTTTTGTATTCCATCGGCTCCCTAACGTGGTACGATAGAAAGTAATAAAAGCTTTTGTGTTCTTTTGGTTCTTTGGAATGGTGCGAAAGATATTTTGATTTTTAAAAATATTAGAAACCTAATTTTCTCATTCAGAAAAATAAATTTATTTCATAAATTTTTATTTTTAAATATAGGAATTATAATTAAATACCAAATACTGAAATTGAATAAAAATCAAAATTATTGTTAACACATGATTAATAAGGTGCCGATTGTCGAGCATCACTAGAAAGTCAGTCATTATTTATGATTATAACCAACTCTCAGACCCTTTCATATAATCTCTAAAATGAGCACAGACCTCAGAGTTTGTTTTTAAGGGTTTTGCGACCCTAGAAATATAAATTTCGACTAGTGTCCAATATCACCTGGCTAAAATAAGATTGGTGGCGACTCCAAATAAATGGTCCTTTGGTGATGACAATTTAGAATTAAGTCAAGTGAGCAATTCATCTTAATAACTCAGTCCCTAGACTTGAAAAACAAAGAATAATAATAATGATATGGGCCCCAAATAAAATAAAATAATGAAATATGGGTATATATATAAGAATAATGGGTACACCCACCATTTTAAGTCGAGCTAGTCACGATTCGTATCCAGGCCATGTTGCGACAACTTTGTGATTTTGCTAGGGACATTTAGAGAGTAAAGCCTAAAATTAATTAAGTGAACTAAATTTTGATTAATTCAGTTTCAATTGATATTTAACTATAATTCCCACTATTTTTAGAATAAAATTTTGTATTGCACTTTTGATTTATATAGAAATTTTACTATATTTTATTCATATCTTTCACTAACCCTATTGTTCTCTTTACAACATTATTTTTAGGGGGAATTTAGGATAAGGTTTTTATTATTTTCAAAAGTGTCAAGTAATAAAAGGTAAGTTATTCCCTCGCACACATTGTGTACATGCATATGCATTAGATTCTCTTCCAGGCATATAGAGGGAGCATAAGTACCCAATATTTTAGAAAGGGGCAAAGTAGCTCGGTCTTTTAGGGTGTTAGCCTTTGTCTGGGTTAGTGAAAGCTTACTAGGTGTAAATTCCTATGCCTGCTCAAGGTGTTAGCCTTATTATGGGCATGGAAGATACTTCCACTAGAATTAAACCCTTTATGACATCAACCTATGATGGTAAAGATAAGGGTAGCTCGTTAGTTCTTTTTAGACTTGGGGAGCAATTCAAAAACCTATTTAATGTTTAACCCAAACCTCATGTAATGAACCACAATGGCACCTAGTTAAAGCCATACCTAGCTCTAGAAGGTACCAAACTAGGTACACATAGGGGAACGCTTCTAACCCTTAACTCTTATAATTGATATCAATAAGTTTATGTTGTATTATTATGATAAATTTTACTCTCATTTACCTTAATTAGTTATGATATCCCTATTGTATGAAACCCTGTAAATTCATTCATGTATTTTTTCTATATTTGCAAAGTTCACATATTTATTTGTTTATATGCTTATGCATTTATGATTTCTACAATGCACTCAAACTATTCCAATTATTGTATTTTTAAAGATTAAGACATGGAGAACAATTTAGAGGCAAGAATCAGTGTAATAGAGTCTATTTAAGAGGAGTGTGGTCATGAGATATATGGAACGGAAAACCTGTTTAATAGACTGTTAAAATGGTTTGCGTGGGACAAAAAAAGAACTTTGCCTTAGAGCATCCTCATCCTTGGTTGATCCAAAAAATCAGAGTCTAGAAGATCGATTAGAAGCAAGAATAAAGGCTTTAAAGGGAATAGTCAGAGGAATGGAACATGAAATTTGAGAAATAAGGGAACAATTGTTCAAATGGACAAAAATTGTCAGAGATCTTTTAGGTTATCCCAAAGAGCTACCAATCTCTTTAGCTCAACCTCTAGCACTTGAAGACTTAAAGGCTCAATCAAGCATACCATTAGACAATGATTCTAATCCCTAGTTTATTTACATGGTTGAAGTAGACCCACCCAATTTAGCACCTATACAAATAAATTTCCCTGCTAACCCTACTTGTTTTTCTATCATTACACCATTTTTTGAAGTTGATGCTAAGAAAAAATCATGATTGAAATATCAATTTGATTCCATTCCATTGACATATGTAGAGTGTACTCTCTCTTACTCAAAAATCAACTTGTTGCTCTCGAATATGTTCTTCCATACCAACCCCCTTATCCTGATTGGTAGAACATTAATGAACATTGTGAATACCATGCAAAAATGTGGGGACATTTAATAGAAACATGCAATACCTTCAAACAAACTTCAAAAGCTACTCAATGCTGGCATAATTTGGGTTAAACTGAAATTGAACGTTGCTTCTAATCTCCCTTCGCATTGTTGAAAGCACTAGAATATCTTGGGCAATGTTGGGATCATGAAGATAATCTTTTGGCTATTGGGTTGGCATTGTAAATATAGGATTTAAAAAGAATGACTAGAACCTACAAGGATTCTTCAGGAAAATGAAGTGTTTAAACAATTTTTTGTTACATGTTGAATCTTGTAAATATAGTTTTGTATGCCAACAATGAATAAATTAGAGTTTGGTTAATGAAGCGATGATGTTGAATCATGAATTGAGTTTCATAAATTCTTACCTCTACAATAATATCCATGTTTGATATTTAGCCTATTGCTTGACATCCAATTTGTTTTATTAGATCTTGCTCTATTCATGCATTCATTCATGTATTTATTCATTCATTTATTTGTGCATAAATTCATACCCTAATTTTTTCATTCATTGACATATATCCATGGATGATAATAAAGATTTATGTGAACAAGACATATATTCATGCAAAATAATCTAATTTTTTTTTCAAGGTGAAGTAACACAAACTACTAAATGAAAGCTATTGAACAACAAGAAGAAATGCAAGCATAAACTTTAAGTTCAATGGTACCATTCAAGACAAGGGAACCAGTTCGCCAATAGTTAGATGTTATTACCAACACTTTTGTCAAGCTGTGACACTTTTTGTCTAAGAATTTCACTAACTAATATACGCTATTCAATGTGAGGGTAATTTAGTGTATTTATCATGGTTGATTGGAGAAACATAGGTTGCTGTAAATTTTGACTTGAATTGCTTGGATGATTACTTGCGATGCCATGAGCTTCTAGATTCATTCTTTTTGCTAACAGATTTAGCAAAAGAGTCATATAATGGTTGTCTTCATGGAATGATTGAGATGATAAGAAATAACCATGCAGCTTGTGGAATTTTTTACTTGGAGAACTTAGAGTTTGATACATCTCATGATGTTTTACTAGCTGATCCCTAATTAGGCCCATGAGGATGCCAAAATACCAAAAATTTAAAGTTGGCAGAGACCTTTTAAGGACGATTGATCTAAGGGTCATTGACCTTACGGTAGTATGCCAACTAGAGGCAATTTCTATGTTGACTTTAAAATTATGTACAATACATTTTAGGAACTATAAATTATGAAATGAACTTTGATTTGTACATTGTATACATACTATCATCGATCGTGAATTTTGTTAATGATGATCTCCAATATCTAGGATAATAAGAATATTTTAAAAAATTTTCTTTGGTAGATGATAACCATTAGATTGAATGTTTTTAGAAAGATCCTTCACATCCATATATATGATTATCCTAGACATTCAACTATAGGCTTTTTACCACTAGAGACCTTCCGCATCTACATATTCTTCTCCATGGATTCCTAAAGGTCTTACAAATAGGTTATGCTCCTAAATGATTTAGATGTTGATAGTTTGACATGTGCTAAAATAATGATAGTAATTCTAATATCTACCTTATTTCGATAACCTTTTTTCCATAATTTCCATTGCACTTTTCCAAATCCTTGATTCAAGAAGAATGAAAGTAAAAGTGACTTAATCTTTTCAAAAGAAACCATTTCAAACCAATGCTTGATACATAAGATGCAAGATCCAAGATCTTTTTTAAGTCAATTTGATTTTCTCTCTTAAAAGCTTAGCCAAAATCAACATATATTGGTGGCTATGAAGCTAGAATATTGAGAGGCGTACCTTAAGCCTTTAAAAATTGAGTGCAATGTCATATTATTAAGGCGCTCAAAATGATTTTAGAAAGAAAACAACCTTTTTTCCTAGCAAATGCTTACCAGTTCAAATGGCTGTGTATGAAATGAAAAATGGCATTCTTTCTTTATTCTTTCGCAAATATAAAAAATTATTCCTTTGTGGTCACTTTTGAGCTTGATAATTTATTTTCTTTCTTTAAACCCTAATCAAGGATCAGCCTCTATACTATAGAGCAAATGAAGTGAAACTTCAAAATTAGAAGGACTGAATTTTGTTTTAAAGTTACAAGAAGACCAAATCATATGTCATAAGGAAAATTTTAAAAATTGAAGAAAGTTTAAGTTTCAAGTTCAAATATTTAGAGTGAAAAATAAAAAAAGTTCAAGTTTGAAGTTCAAATATTCAATGTGAAAAATAAAGAAAGTTCAAGTTTCAGGTTCAAATATTCAAAGTTAAAATGAAAAAAGTTCGAGTTTCAAGTTCAAATATTCAAAGTAAAAAAAAATAAAGAAAGCTCAAATTTCAAGTTTTCCAAAGTAAAAAAATAAATCAAGAAAGTTTAAATTTCAAGTCCTTTCAAAATGAAGAATGAAGCAGCAAAAGTAAATAAAGAAATATAGATGTGTTTTGCCTTAAAAGACATGCTAGGTCGAGTTTTGCTGAAGAAAAGTGATCCTTGATTCAATTACCTTTAAATACTTGATTCAGGCTTCTCTATCGCTTTTTTAACCCTGAACCATGGCTCGCGTCACATATCTAACAAAGTCTATTTTGATCAAACATAGTTATCTATGTTGTCGGGACATTCCTAGGAAGCTCTTTATAAATTCATCTTTTTCAATGATTTTCGAGTCCTTAATAATTTGATGGGGCAAGCTTAATAGCCTTAGAATCGCTCTTAAATCAATAAGATAGCAACCAATGTAAAAGAACCCTTCATGTTAATTTGGAAATCACCCCTAACCTTAAAAAATTTCTTGATATCAGTAAAAGGTTGAGTTAAATGACCAAAAATTGATTCCTTTGAAAAGGCTTATCAAATCAACCCTTGGAGACTTGATGTTTACTAGAATAAGTTTAACATTTGTCGGGTTATTGTATTTGAAGATTAAAATGATGTTATAACTTGATTCTTTACTTTTCAAGGAACTCTAATGAAACAAACATCCATCTAAATTTAGTTTTAATAAACCTTGACCTTGTTATATCAATTTCTTAATGACAAATTTTAACAATGCCACCTCATTTATGCCTGTAAATTCATTTCTTCATCTCATTTAAAAAGTCCCAAATGATGATCATCGATCAAAGGAAAAGTTTTAATATTATGATAAAGATAACATATCCATTATCCTTGATATTAGAAAATCCATGGTTGAAATTCTTTTTGAATTTTCATAGATTTTGATCAAATAAACTTTTTCCCAGGTCCAAATGAGAAAGTGATCTTATTCCAAAAATCCTAAAACTTTGATAAATTATGATACTTTTCATTATTTCAAATAAAGTTTGAGAAGATGCCATGAGCAGAAATTTTTCCAATTGCATAAATTATGTCATTGAATTAATGAAAACTAATTTGATATTTAATGAATTTTTATGAAAAATTGAATGATTCTTTGAAGAAATCTATTACCTTTTCACACAATCCTATGTTAAAGTAGATGAAGAAGGCCATGAAAAAGCTTCAATGGTGATATTCAAAGCATTTAGAAAATTTTATTTAAAAAAAGCTTTCAAAGTCTTCGATGCTGATATTCGAGCACAAAGCTTCAATAGCAGTATTCGAAGACAAAGCTTTGATGGTGATATTAAAAATTTTTTCATTCAAACAATGCTTTGATGGCAATTTTCATTCAAATAATGCTTTCAAAGTCTTTAGTGGTGATATTTAAAGAAAAAGATTTGATGGCAATTTTTAATCATTCATAAATCTTCATTCAAAAATGCTTTGAAAGTTTTCAATAGTGATAATCAAAAATAAAGTTTCGATAGTGATATTCAAAGCCTTCAGAAGTTTTCACTTAGAAAATGTTTTCAAAGTCTTCGATGATGATAATCAAAGACAAAACTTCGATGGTGATATTCAAAGCATTCAAAAGTTTTCACTTAAAAAATGCTTTCAAAGTCTTTGATGATGATAATCGAAGATAAAGCTTCGATGGTGATTTTTGAAGCATTAAAAGATTTTCATTTAAAAAATGTTTTCAAAGCTTTGATGGTGATATTCGAAGCACCCATAAAAGTTTTCAAAACTCTTTAAGGCAACTTCGATGATTAAGTAGAAAGATTGATGAAGTTTATGTTCGAACTGAATCCTTTCTGATCACAAAGATACTTCTATGCTAAAGGTTTATGGAAGAATAGGTTCATTTATTATTGGCCAGCTTCACCTGGTTAGTAACTAATGAAGCATAATGTCCAACTTCATCTAATTAAGTAGAAAAATCGATGAAGTTTATGTTAGAACCAAATGTTTTATGATCATCGGGATATTTCTATGCCAAAAGCATACAAGAGGAATAGGTTTATTTGTTATTGGTCAGCTTCACTTCGTTAGCAACCAATGAAGCATGATGTCCAACTTCATCCGATTAAACAAAATGATCGACAAAGTTTGTGTTAAAACCAAGTCCTTTATGATCGATAGGATGCTTCTATGCTAAAGATGTACATGAGGAATAAGTTCATTTTTTATTGGTCAGCTTTACTTAGCTAGAAACCAATAGAGTATATGTCCAACTTCATTTGATTAAGCAAAAGGTTAGATGAAGTTTATGTTAGAACCGAGTCTTTCATGACCACCGGGATGCTCCTATGCCAAAGGTGTATAGTAGGAATAGGTTAATTTGTTATTGGTCAGATTCACTTGGTTAAAAACCAATGAAGCATGATGTCCAACTTCACCCAGTTATGCAGAATGATAAATGAAATTTGTTATTGGTCAGCTTTACTTGGTTAGGAAGCAATGAAGTAAGATGTCCTCTTCACATGATCTTATAGTAAGGTAGGTGAAATAGGGTTTAAGTTAACTTTGTCCAGTTAAGTAGAAGGATCGAAAGAGTTTTCATAGGTTTTTTTTAGCTGATGTACGTATATTTGTGTGTAAAAAAAGTTTATATGGCCCAAACAAAATTATGCCTACTTGGTCTTTGCCTTATTCCTGATTCTTAGCAACGGCCAAAGAGGGGTAGTTGTAGACATGTAATTTTGTCTAAGCTCCCTTCCCTATCAATCAAAAAAAATCCAAGATACAAACTTAGGTACTTATCCTAGTGTGGAATGTACATTTTCAAGACTTTGGAATGTACATTTTTAAGACATATTTAATTATGCTTAAATGATCGCAGGTGCATGTAAAAAAATTAGCACCATTTTAAGAGTCATGTGTAACAAATCTTGAATAAAAAAATATGAATTTCAAGTTAAATAATTATCTTTTAGTTTTTTCTTTTGAGATTTTGAAATTTATTTTTGCGAATATTTTACAGTCAAATTTCTCATTTTTTAGAATTTTACGTTAAATTTGGAAAGTTAACTGTCATATTTTTTACTGATACTTATGTGGTATTTATGTCGATATGTACTCCAAAAATTAGAAACATTCAAGGAAAAATTTGTATTTGCATTTTTTACTATCAGGATTCAAGTTGTAAATTTTGAGACTAAATTTTGAATTTTTCACAATACCGCAAGTACTATATTTGTGAAATTTTTTAGTAAAAATTGTTTTAGATTTTTAGTTTTTACTTTTATTATTTTTATAAATTAAGGTTATGATTACTATGTTGGATAAAATCCATTTTTGTGAAGTTCCAACATATTTTTGGATTTTTCCCATTCCAAGATACAGAGTTTTCTACTCTAAAATTTTTTTGAACAGGTTTTTCTGAGTTTATAATTTTTAAAATTCTTTAAATATTATTATTTAATTCACATTAAATTAGTTTTTCAAAATTAAATTTATTTTATGAGTTTTATATTTTTTTAAAATTTTTTTTTTATTTTTAAGATAGGAAGTTTTTTACTATATAAATTTTTTGGCAAGATTTTTTTAAGTTTATAATTTTTAAAATTCTTCAAATATTTCTATTAAATTCAGATTAACTTAGTTTTTTAAAATTCAATTTATTTTCTGAGTTTTGTGCTTTTTTTACATGTAACAATTTTCTCTAGTAAGGGTTTTTCTTATCAAATTTATGAGTTTAAAATTTTAATGATTTTTTTCTTGAACATTAAAATTGGTTTTGATATTAGATTAAATTAAATTGATTATATGAAATACTATTTTAAATACATAATTTTTAATTTTTACAATTTAGTCATTCTAATTAATTTTTATGGTGTAATTAACAAATTATATAAATATCTTCCAAAAGTGTCTAAAATTAATGATGTCATGGATGACAGAATGCACTAAAAGAGAAAAATAATTAATTTATATCAAACCAAAGTCAAAAAAGCAAAAATATTAAATAAATAAAAATATGTAAAATCTTAGAATTTTCTATGAACAATTTGGGTAAGGGCTATTTCTTCAGCCCTTGGCCAACTTTCGTCCCCCATAAGTAAAGGATGGTTCTCTCAAATTGAAGACTTTATGCTTTAGAACAAAAAAAACCACTAAATAACATGAAAATATATTAGATTTTCAAGCTTTTTAATGTAAATTCTTGTGCTAAATTTTTTTCTTTTCTTACTCTTATTCAATTTTCTTCCTTTTAGCAGAATTATTGTTATTTTGCTATTTTTCTTGATAACTTTCATGTTGATTTATGTTGATTTATCAATTATTTATGTTGATTTTATGTATATTTTGGCTTGGTAAAAATTACAACATGTATATTTGGTGATATTTACACAAATATGTGATGGAAAATATTGTCTTTGGTTGAAATATATTCTGATAAAAAATTTTTGTGGCCTTGACTAATTTTTCATGCTTGATTTAATGAAATTTAGGATTATTTTGTAATGTTTGAAACTTTTAGGTTCCCAAAAATAATATTTCCAAATTATTGAAGGCTCTAAAAGGTTGATTTTAAGCTTACCTAGATTTGATTATGACGATTTTGTGATGTTTTTATTTAATTTAATTTATTTTGTAAATACGATAATCTTAGGGACTAAATTACAAGAATTGTATAATTTTTTTGTGGCCATCCAAGCTTGGCTGATTGCTTGTAGGTATCTTTAGAAGTGTTTTGTACTTAATCTAACATATTTGAATGTGTTTTATGCATTTTATACTATTTGGATCTATTTTGTAATTTTAAAAAGTTCCAAGGACTATTTTGTAAAATGTAGAAAAACTATTTTGTGGCCATAGGTATTTGCCCAGATCATTTTCATGATTTTTTGTGTGGTTTTTATGAGTTTTCATGATGTGTTTTGTGTTAATTTATGATTTTTTATTATGTAGGGACTAAATTATGAAAAAAGAAAATTTTATTTCAAGGCCATTCATGCTTGGCTGATTGCTTGTGTATACTTGAAGAAGTGTTTTGATGTTTACTTTGATATGTATGACTATGCTTTATGCATTTTATACCATTTTGTGGCTATGTTGTAATTTTAGAAAGTTTAGGAACTTATTTGCAAAATTGTAAAATTATTGTTCTAAGGCTATAGGTACTTGGCCGACTTTATTATATGATTTTTGGTATGATTTCCATAATTTTTTGTCATGAATTTTGTATTTAATTATGATTTTATTTTATATAGAGACTAAATTGTAAAGTTTACAAAGTTTAGGTTTAGGGACCATTTAAAAAACTTTTGCATTTTAGAGTTAAAACAATATTTTTGACATTTTAAGAATATTTCTAACATTCTTATGGCCTTTTATAAGGGTGTAGAAATTATGAAAACTTCTCGTATTCTTTCAATTCTCCGTTAGGGTAAGAAATACAATTTTGAAAAGTTTAGAGACCTATTTGATGAGCCTTATAAGAATAAAACTCAATGGAAATAGGTTTTTAATGGTTCAAAATGAACATAGAAGAAAATAAAATCTAAAATTTGAAAGTTAAAAGGATGAAAGGAATAAACCTTGATTGATAAGAATCCTCGCCATAATCAATACAAGGGTTGGATGTCACTTTTATGGATGATAAACCTAAAAGATAAGTCTCACAAACTGGAAAACAAAAAAACTTGGATAAGAGAAAAGAATTGACCAACTTTGAATGCCTCAAAAACATGCATAAGGTCCTCTATTTATAGTAAAGGATTTGGCCAAAGGCCTTTACAAGAAAAGGAAACTAAATCCTATATAGGTAATTAAGGTATTGCTTGCTCACAAAGAAAATATAGTCAATGGAATTAATTTCCTTGCAAGCTAAGGAATAAAGCCTTCTAAAAAACACTGAAAACCTTAGAGATTAAGTAATAATATACACACCAAAACTTTTCTAATTTGGATGTTGTTCACTTTCTTACTCTAGAAGACTTCTAGAATCTTCAAAGATCTTCTTTATTAAGCACATGATACAACGAGTTGACTCTTTTAGCCCTTGATCGTGTGATTGGGCCTGTATACTCTAACTTTTTCGCTTTTGGGCTTGCTACATTGGGCCAACCATGATGTGGCACATCATCTCCCCCTTGTGGAAAAGGATTTACCCTTAAATTCATACCATCTTGATCATCCAAGGTGTCCTCCAAATAGGGTGTAAGATCTCAAACATTGAACATAGTGCTTACACTATATTCTTTGGGTAAATAAAGCTTGTAAGCATTGTCATTTACCTTTTTAAGGACCCTAAAAGGACCATCAACCCATGGCATCAGCGTAGATTTTTTTTATTAGGAAACCTTTCTTTGCAATGATGAATCCACATAAGATCTCTCGGTTTGAACAGAACTTGCTTTCTCTTTTTGTTTGTCGATTTTACATAAGCTTTATTCTTCTTTTTGATCTATTCTCTAACTTCCTTGTGCATATTCTTCACCATTTGAGCCTTCTTAGCTTCATCTATAAAACTTCTCTCACTAATTGGTATTAATGCTAAATCAAAAGGTGTAGTTGGGTTAAAACCATAGACCACCTCAAAAGAAGAATGCTTAGTAGTGCTATGTACACTACGATTGTAAGCAAACTCTACATATTCCAAGCACTCATCCTAACTCTTTAGATTCTTCTTCGCCACTGTCCTCAGCAAAGCTAAAAGTTGTCTATTCACCATGTCAGTTTGCCCATCAGTTTATGGATGACAAGCTGTGCTAAATAATAACTTGGTTCCAAGCTTTTTCCATAAAATCTTCCATATATAGCTTAGAAACTTCGGATCACGATTAGAAACAATGCTCTTAGGAATCCCATGCAATCAAACTATTTCCTTGAAGAACAAATCAGGTACATGGCTTGCATCGTCAGTTCTATGGCATGGAATGTTACATCTTTGAAAAGTGATTAACTATAACCATTACTGAATCCTTTCCTCATGATGCCTTAGGTAAACCTAAAACAAAATCCATGCTTACATGTTCCTAGGGATGTTTAGGTATGGGCAAAGGCTTCTATAACCTTTATGCTATCTCCTTGCTCTTCACCTTTTTGCACGTGACACATCTTTGTACAATTCTATGAACATCTTGATTCATTGCTGGCCAACAGAAATATGCTTTCAATGCTTCTAATGTCTTTTTTTCACCAAAGTTTCTAGCAAGATCTCCACTATGAGCTTCACACACCAAAAGCTCTCGAATTGAACTTAAAGAGAAATCCTTCATGCCAAAAATAACCCTCTTTTGCTCCCTGCGTGTACTCTTTATAGATCTTTATGAAGTGTAGGTCTTTTTTATACAACTCTATCATCAAATCCAACCCCGTTAATCTTGTATTAAGCATAAAGATTAATGCATATCTTCATGAAAATGTATTAGCTACAATGTTCACATTCTTTTTCTTATACTTAATTACATAAAGAAACATCTCCAAGAACTCCATCCACTTGGCATGTCTTTTATTCAGCTTACTTTGTCCCTTCAAATGTTTCAATGACTCATGATCTGTATGAATCACGAACTCCTTGGGCAATAAATAGTGTTGCCAAGTTCCCAATGCTTGAATCAGTGAATAAAACTCTTTATCAATGATTAAGTAGTCAAGATAAGAACCACTTAACTTCTTATTGAAATAGGCAATGGGATTCCTATCTTGCTTAAGAATAGCTTCAATCATAATTTCGGACGCATTACACTCCACTTCAAAGGTCTTAGAGAAATTCGGTAATGTTAGTATAGAGCTGAACTTAACTTTTCCTTAATCAAGTCAAAACTTTGTTGCCTTCAGTCCACTTAAATTCTATTTCCTTCTTCATGCACTCAGTTAAAGGAGCTACAATGGTGCTGAAAATTTTCACAAAGCATCTATAGAAGGATGCCAAACCATGAAAACTTTGGACTTTAGCAACATTAGTAGGAATTGGCCCCTCCTTGATAGCTTTAACCTTTACTTCATCAGCCTCTACTCTATTTTGGGAAATGACATAGCTAAGAAAAACTAGACGATTTTTTCAAAAGGTGCATTTTTTTAGGTTCGCAAATAGCTTCTCTTCTCTAAGCACTTCAAACACCTTTGTAAGATGCTCTATATGTTCATTAAAGCTCTTACTATAGATAAGTATTTCATCAAAATAAACAACAAAATGACCAATGAATTTTCATAAAACATGGTTCATTAGCCGCATAAATATGCTAGGAGCGTTGAACAAGCCAAAGGGCATGATTGTCCATTCATACAACCTAAACTTAGTCATGAAGGCTATTTTCCATTCATCACCTTCCTTTATTCGAATCTGACGGTATACACTCTTGAGATCAACTTCAAAAAGATAGAGGAACCATGTAACTCATCCAACATGTCATCAAGCCGTGGGATGGGATAGCCGTATTTGACTGTAATCTTGTTAATAGCTCTACTATCTACACACATGTCCATCAATCCATCCTCATTGGGCACCAAAAGAGTTGGAACTACACATGGACTCATAGACTTTTTAACAAAGCCCTTATCCATTAACTCTATTACTTATCATTGGAGCTCTTTAGCTTATTCTGGGTGGTATCGATATGTTGGTCTATTGTGTAAAGTCAAACCAAGTATAAGATCAATCTGATGCTCTATTCCATGAATTAGTGGTAACTTTTTAGAATTTTTTAGGAAAACATCTAAAAATTCCTTTAATATCTTCTCTAATTTTGGATAGATAGCTCCACCTTCCATTGAAATCTCCTTAACCATCGACAAGTAAAGAATCTCATTGGATATTAGGGCATGTTTTACCTCCCCTTTGTTGGCAAATAAGCTCTCTATTATTACTTTTGTGATCGCCAACTGGTCTTGCATTACCTAGGAAGGACTGAAAGGCGTTAATAGCACACATTTACCATTCTTAAAAACAGAATAGGTGTTTGCACCCCCATGATGCACAATGTCTTGATCAAACTGCCAAGGTCTTCCAAGAAGCACATGGCTGGCATTCATTGGTACCACATTACACGTTACTTCATCCTTATACCTTCCTATGGTAAATGGCACCTTCATTTGTTCTGTAATCCTTAAGTCTCCCTACTTGTTTAGCCATTGCAAATGATAAGGACGTGGATGCCTGGTAGTAGTGAGATTTAATTTATTAATCGATGTAGTAGAGGCTACATTAGTGCAACTTCTTCCATCAATGATTAAACCATATACCTTGCCATTAATGTTGCAATGAAATATATTCTCCTATTGTTTTTCCTCTTTCTTTGATCGAATGGCTATATTGCGATAAGTAACAAGCAATTTTCCCTCCTTAAGAGGTGCAACTTGCTTTTCTTCCACTTCTACTTCTTGATCTAATTTATCTTCATTAACAACTTCTTCAACTGATTCACGAACAATCATTACCTTCTTATTAAGACATTGAGAAGCTATATGTCCATGCTTGAAGCACTTGAAACACTTGATGTCATGGCTTCTTGCTGAAGGTTAGGAATTTTTTACTTTCTTTCCCCTTTTTTTAACCACAGTCACTTTAGTGGGATCTTTCTTTTCTTTAAGTTCTATGACCAATTTAGAGATATAAAATAAAAAAGAGGATGAGGTGTAAGGTTTACTTACCCTAGACGAGCCTCTTTTGCACTACCTTTCAATATTCATAGCCAATGTAATCACATGTCTAATGTGGCATATGGTTGTAACTCCATTGAATCTACAGTCTCCTTATGCAACCCACTAATAAAAGCTACAATGGTTTGTTCTTGAGCCTCTTACAGATTACACCGCATCATTAACATCTCAAATTCTTTCACATAATCCTTACACAATAGGCTTCTTGTTTTTTCAACTTAAAGAATAGTGCTTGCTTATAGTATTGAGGTATAAACCTCTTTTCCATAAGCCTCTGAGCTTTCATGTTGAGATTGGATTTTCTCCTTCATGCCTTCTTTGTGCCTTTAGATTCTCTAACCACAGATTGGCATAATCAGTAAACTTTAGAGCCACGAGTTTCACCTTTCTAGCCTTAGTGTATTCTTGACACTGAAAAATTTTCTCAACACATTGTACCCACTCCAAGTACACTTCAAGAAAGCTTATTCGATGAAAAGTTGGAATCTTCATCTTAAAATTATCAAAGGTTCTTGGTTGCCAGCATTGCCTTAGTGCTTCTTTAGGTTTATCTTTTATGCTCAGATTATCATACTCATCACCTTCATCATGATCAACCCTTCGTCATTATGGTTGATTATTTGGTGGCTAATTCATGACAATCTTTCCACCATATGCATAAGCTGATCCACACGTGCATGAATCTCTTTGTTATTGTGTTTAAAGGCTACAAGACGAGCTTATTTAAAGCTCATTCCTTGCTATAATCTTGAATTTAGTCGTGTATGGGTCTCACTACCTTCTGACATGGTGTTTATTAGTCTAAAACCCCAAAAACCTTAGCTTTGATGCCAATAATGATGAGCCTTATAAGAATAAAACTCAATGAAAATAGGTCTTTAATGGTTCAAAATGAAAATATAAGAAAATAAAATTTGAAATCTGAAAGTTAAAAGAATGGAAAGAATAAACCTTGATTGATTGATAAGAATTCTCGCCACAATCAATACAAGGGTTGGATGCCATTTTGAGGGATGAGAAACCTAAAAGATAAGTCTCACTAACTCACCACCGAGAAGACTTGGATAAGAGAAAAGAACTGAAAATAATCAGCTACGTTATTAATCAACTTTGAATGCCTTAAAACATGCATAAGGCCGCCTATTTAGTAGAGGATTTGGCTAAAGGCCTTTACAAGAAAAGGAAACTAAATGCTAAATAATTAATTAAGGTATTGCTTGCTTACAAAGAAAATAAAATGGTCAATGGAATTAATTTCCTTGCAAGCTAAAGAATTAAAGCCTTCCCAAAAAAAGCTAAAAGCCTTGGAGATTAAGTAATAATCTACACACCAAAACTTTCCTAATTTGGATGCTGCGAACTTTCTTGCTCAAGAAAACTTATAGAAACTTCAAGGATCTACCTTAGAGCACATGATACAACAAGTTACCTCCCCTGATCGTGTGATTGAGCTTGTATACTCGAACTCTTCCTCTTTTGGGGCTCCTACCTTGGGCCAAACATGATGTGGGACATCACTATTAGTGATTTTTTTCATTTTACGTCTATCTTGATGTTTAAGTTGCCCATGTAGGGTATAATAGTCATTTCATGTCATTTTTTAGTCCTCTAGGTTACCAAAGTTCTTATAGGTCGAAGATATACTTTAGGGGTATTTTGGTAAATATTTTAAGATCGAGTCTTATATGATCACTGGGATACTTCTATGTTAAAGGATTATTTTAGTAATTTCCCTAGAACTGAGTCCTATGTGATCACTTGAATACTTCTATATTGAAAGTGTACAATAAAAGTAGGTTCATTCATTTATGATGTCATTGAGCCCTTTAGGTTACCAAGATATTTATAAGTCAATGGTATACCTTATGGTATTTTAGTAATTTACCCTAGAATCGAATCCTTTATGATCATCAAGATACTTATATGTCTAAGGTGTATACGAGGGATAGGTTCATCTTTTATCAAGTCATCTAGCCCTCTAGGTTATTAGGATACTTAGATGTTAAAGTTAGACCTTAGGAACATTTTGGTAATTTACGTTAGAACCAAGTCTTGTGATCGCAGAGATACTTCTACGTCAAAGGTTTATAGTAGGAATAGCTTCATTTGTTTATAAAGTTTTAGAATCTTTATGATACTAGGATACGCATATGTCAAAGGAACTACTTAGCTTAGTGCCAATTTCGTCAGGAAATAGCCATCATCTACTCTTGGGTTTGGTGCTAATTTTGATTAGGTTGAAGCCATCTTTTACTTTTGGGTTTAGTGCTAATTTTAATTAGAGTGATGCCATCATCTACTTTTAGGCTTAGTACCAATTTCAATTAGACCAAAGCCATCATCTACTTTTGGGTTTAGTGCCAATTTTGATTAGGATGAAGCCATCATCTACTTTCATGCTTAGTACTAATTTTGATAGGCCAAAGCCATCATCTACTTTTGGGCTTAGTGCCAATATCAAATAGAAATAGTTATTAGCTACTCTTGCGCTTGGTGCTAATTTTGAAGGAACATAGCCATCATCTACTTTTGGGCTTTTCGTTATGGGTGCCAACATCAACTAGCTACTATTCTAGCCAGTTACATTAAGTGTTTATTTCAGGGCCAATTTTTTCAAAGCCTTATTTACCTATTTGACATAGGATTACATGAAGAGGAGATATATTTCTTCATAGCCTTCTTCACCTACTAGATAATAGGATCACATAAAAGGTGATAAAAATCTACTGAAGCTTTGAAAATTCTTTTAAATGCTTCGAATATCACCTTCAAAGCTTTAAAAACATTTTTGAATGCTTCCAATAACACCATCAAAGCTTTGAAAACTTTTTTGAATGCCTCGAATTTCACCATTGAAGCTTTAGAAATATTTTTGATTGTTTTGAATATCACCATCAAAGTTCTCAGCTTTTTTCACCTGCTTAAAAATAGAATCGCATGAAGAGGTGATAGAAATCTATCAAAATTTTGAAATTTCTTTTTAGTGCTTCAAATATCATTACTAAAGCTTTGAAAACATTTTTGATTGCTTTAAATGTCACCATCAAAGCTTCTTTAGAGCCTTCTTCATTTACCTAACAATAGATCTTATAAAGAGGTGCTTTTCTTACTTATAAGACATAGGATTGTGTGAAGTGGCCATAGATTTCTTCAAGCGATTGTTCAATTTTTCTTAAAAAATCATCACATATCAAATATCAAATTAGTGTTTATCAATTCAAAGATATAAATTATGCAATTAGATAAATATCTGCCCAAGGCACATTTGCGTACTCCTATTGGAATCATGGAAAGTATCATATCAAAATTCTAAGATTTATGAAACGAGATCACCTTCTTATTCTAATCTCAGAGAGGATCTACTTGATTAAAATCTATAAAATTTTAAAATAATTACAACCATTAATTTTCCAATATAAAGGATAATGGATATGCCATTTTCATTAGAATGTTAAAGCTATCTTATGATCGATGGTCACCCTTCGAGACATCTTTGAATGAGATAAAGAAATGAATTTAGAGGCATAAAAAGGGTGGCACTATTAAAATTTAATTTGAAACAAGTGGTACAATAAGGTCTAGGTTTATCAAGACTAAATTCAGGTGGATGTTCTTTTAATAGAAGTTCATTGAAAGAGAAATAATCAAGTTATGACATCCTTTTAATCTTTAAATACAATAGCCCGATAAGTGTTAAACGAATGTTAGTAAACACCAAGTCTCAAGGAGTTGATTTGAAAAGCCTTTGGTACATGTCAATTCTCAAGGTTGTATACAAAAATTCTAAAAGTTTATTTTGAAAGGAATTGATATTTGGGTATTTGGTTCAACTTTCCACTACTATTATAAAATTTCCAAAGGTTTGGGATCATTTCTGAATTAGCATGGATGGGTCTTTTTCTTTTTATGGCTATCTTTGCCAACTTAAGAGCAATTCCATAGCTTTTAAGCTTGCCCCTTAACATTCTTAAGAACTCAAAATTCATCTAAAAGGAAGAATTTGAAAGGAGCTTCCTAAGAATGGCCCTATAACTCAAATAGTTATGTTTGATCAAAATGGACTTTGTTAGCTACATAATAAAGGCCATGGTCCAAGGTTTAGAAAGAAAGGATAAATAGGCCTAAATCAAATGTTCAGAGGTAAATAAATCAAGGTCATTGCTTTAAGAAAGGATTTAACCTATCATTTCTTTTAGGACGAGCAAATATTCATTTCTTTATCTTTTTTGGCTTTCATTTTTCTTTGTTTTGCTTTTTTCCTTTTTCTTTTGTTTTTTTCATTCTTTTATTTTTATTTTTATCATATTTTTCTTTATTCTTCATCTTGAAAGAGTTTAAAATTTTTTTCATTCTTGGAATTTTTTAACTTTAATTTTGAATTTTATTCAGTCTTTAAAATTGGCCACACGACATCGGATCTGTTTTTCTTGTAACTTTATATTGGAATTTGTCCCTTCTGATCTTGAAGCTTTGCTTCATTTGCCCCCCAGTATGGAGGGTGATCCTTGATTAGGGCTTAAATTATCTAGCACAAAGGGGACTACAAAGGGAAAATTTCTATATTTGCAAAGGGATAGAGAAAAAAAGGCCATTTTTCATTTCAAATAAAACCATTTGAACTGGCAAGCATTTTGCTAGGAAAAAGGGTTGTTTACTTTCTAAAATCATTTTGAGTATCTGAATAACATAATGTTGCACTAAATTTTTAAAGGCTTAATGTATGGCCTTTAACATTTTTAGTTTCACAACTACTAATGAATCTTGATTTTGGTTAAGCTTTCGAGAAAGAAAATGAAATTGGCATGGAAAAACTTTAAATCTTATATCTTATGTATCAAGCATTCATTTGGAAAGGTTTTGTTCAAAGAAAAAAGAGATTATTTGCTCATGTTTACTCTGATTCTTTCTAAATCAAGGATTTGGAAGACTGTCATGAAAATTATGTTAAAAGGTTATCCAAAGAAAGGAGATCTTAGAATTGCTATCATTATTACAAAACATGTCAAACTATCAAGATCTGAAATTTTTAGGAGCATAACCTATTTGTTCGATCTTTAAGGAATCCATAGAAAATAACATTTGAATTTATAAGATTTATAGTTTTGAAAAGTCTGAGGTTGAATGTTTAGGAAAATCATATAAGTGAAAGTGAAGGGTCTTTTTAAGAGAGTTCAACCTAATAGTGATCATCCACTAAAGAGAAACTTTTCAAAATGTTATCATTATCCTAGATATTAGAAATCATTATTAACAAAATTCAAGGTTAATGATAGATATAAAGTATTTACAAACCAAAATTTATTTCAGGATTCATAATTTATAAAAGGAAATATACAAAATTTTAGAGTGAAAATAAAATTGCCTTTAATTGGCATACTCTTGTAAGATCAATGGGCTTTAGACCAATCATCCTTGATATGCATCCATCAACTCACCAAATTTTGCAAGGTTAGCATCTTTGAAAGCTTGTGCTTTGTTTTTGAATGCATTACAATTCTCTGTGGAATGACTTTCCACCTCTTGTTGATACTCACATCAAACACTTGAATTGTACCATTCTAGGTAGAGAGGTCTTCTAGGCTATGCTGGGATAGTGGAAATAATCTAATTCTGAATGAGCAAAGGAAAGAGCTCAATGTAGGAAATCAATAGGGCATGGTACACCTTTATCCTTTTTTTTTTTCCTTTTGACAATTGCCTGAACTTTCTTTCGAGTCTCTTTGCCTTTTAGAACTTGATGTAAAAAAAGTTTGCATAAAGGGCTATAGGGTAATTGAGTGATGAAAAGCTAGGGGTGAGGACACCGTCTAAATGGATTTCCTCATTTTATCGACTCACTATGATCTTAGCTTCCATCGACCATGACTTATTGGTATTTAATGACAGGATCACTCTTTAGTCCCACATACGCCACCTGGCTATTGTCCATGATCTTTGCCATTTTTATGCCGTGTTCAATTCGTTCTAAACCTAACAAAATATTTGTGAACTCAAGTAACATATTTCTTTATTAGTGAGAGGTGGTTAAACACATGAAGCCATATCTTTTCATCTATGGGCATATTCTTCACAGCTCTCATTAATATTCTTTCTCATGTTTTGGAGGGTTTCTCTATTCGAAGCGATTTCCAACCTATGCTCATATTGTCATAAAAATGCTCAAGTTAGATCCATGTATGTGCTCAATTGGCTTTTTTTTAATTGAAAGTACTATTCCAAAGCTCTTTCTCTTAAGCTTGGGACATATTTTTTTAACTTAAGAATTTGAACTTTGGCGGGATAAGTAGATTAGGCACTAGACTATGTTAATCAAAGTAATACTGCTAAAGGGCTTATTCTTTTCTATGGCTTTTAACCTTCTTTCAAGAAGCTGTAACTTTTGTTTTTTGATTTCTGCTCTAGTTAGCCTTTCGCTCTTTTGCTTATGCCTTTCTTTTTCATTGAAGCCAGGAGCTATTGAATCTTTTTGTGTGGCAATGATTTTCACATCTACCCCTTGTAGTATGGTATGAGAATTAATATTAATGGTTGGTGGTGAATTAGGTGGAGGCATATTTAGTTACGCATCCTAGCTGTTTGCCACCTGCGTATCTTGAATATTGGCTGGTGGTCTTTCTGCATGTATTTCCCCAGATACCTCGATAGAAATATTGGTAGTACCTTCTGACTACTGGCAAACTAGTTTCTTTATCTTGAGTGGTTCATCAAACTTAAAGTTTTTGCTTGCATTTCTTCCTGTTATGTGGTATTTTTCATTTAGTGATTTGTGTTACTTTACCTTGAAATGAAAAAAAAAGAAACTTAGATTAGTTTGCATGAATACATATCTTGTTTACATAAAATCTTTATTATCATCCATCTATACAAGTCAATGAATGGAAAAATTAAGCTATGAATTAATGAACAGATAAATGAATGAATGAATGAATAGAGCAACATCTAATGAGACAAGTTTGCATGAATACATATCTTGTTTACATAAAATCTTTATTATCATCCATCTATACATGTCAATGAATGGAAAAATTAAGCTATGAATTAATGAACAGATAAATGAATGAATGAATGAATAGAGCAACATCTAAT